>PVJI01006613.1:0-84965 GCA_004026765.1 Micronycteris hirsuta | reverse complement strand
AAAAATGAGGAGGGTCTCAGGAACCTCAGAGACATTTGTAAACGACCCAATATCCGGATCATAGGGCTGCCAGAAGGACAAGAGGAACACCAAGAAATTGAACGTATTTTTGAACAGATAATGAAGGAAAACTTCCCAGATCTGGCAAAGGAAATAGGCTTCCTGGAAATGCAAGAAACTCAGAGAACCCCAAAGAAGCAGGACCCAAAGAGGAACACACCAAGCAACACATCATAATTACATTACCCAAGGTCAAGAATAAGGAAAGAATCTTACAAGCAGCAAGAGAAAAAGAGACAGTTACCTACAAAGGAATCCCCATAAGACTGTCAGCGGATTTCTCAAAGGAGACCTTCCAAGCAAGAAGGGGCTGGAGAGAGATATTTCACATCATGAAAAGCAAGGGCCTACAACCAAGAATAATCTATCCAGCAAAACTTTCATTTAGAATGGAAGGGCAGATAAAGTGCTTCTCAGATAAGGTCAAGTTCAAGGAGTACATCATCATGCAGCCTCTACTATATGAAATGTTAAAAAGTTTCGTATGAGGACCCAGGAGCGAAGGCACCGAGGCCAGATCAGCTACCAGGGAATTCAGATCAGTCACAGCCAAGACGCTTGTGAGGTAAGCAAGCAAAATACAACCAGAGAAACAAAATAGAACCAGAGACATTGAAGTTTAGAACATTCTGGCAGTAACCAGAGGGGAGGGGGAAGGGGAGAAGGGGGACAAGGGTATTTAGGGACTGCTATAAAGGACACATGGACAAAACCAAGGGGGAGGGGGGAAGCAAGGGAGGGATGTGGGTTTGCCTGGGGTGGGGTGGGGGGAGGGTAAATGCGGACAACTGTAATTGAACAACAATAAAATTAAAAAAAAAATCCTAATGCATTATTAAACTATATCAAACTAAAAAGCTTCTGCAGAGCAATGGAAACCATCTACAAAATGAAAAGGCAACCTTCTGAATGGAAGAAAATATCTGTAAATAATATATATGATAAGAGGCTAATATCCCAAACCTGCATGCAATTCAATAGTAACAAACAAAGTCAGAATAAAAATAGGCAGAAGATCTGAGGGACATAGAGGACCTACAGGTGGCCAATAGGTACATAAAAAGATTTTCAACATCATTAATAATCAGACAAATGCTCCAAAAGAACCTGTGCATTCCAATGTTCACAGCAGCACAATTTACAACAGCCAAGTGCTAGAAGCAACAGCTAAGTGCCTATCAGTAAGTGAGTGGATCAAAAAACTATGGTACATCTACACAATGGAATTCTACGCAGCAGAAAGAAAGAAGGAGCTTATACCCTTTCCAATAGCATGGATGGAAATGGAGAGCATTATGCTAAGTGAAATAAGCCAGGCAGTGAAAGACAAATACCATATGATCTCACCTTTAACAGGCATCTAATCAACAAAATGAACAAGCAAGCAAAATATAACCAAAGACACTGAAATTCAGAACAGGTGACAGTGACCAGAGAGGAGAGGGGAGGGGATTATAGGGTAAAAGGGTGAAGGCTTTGCAGGAACAATTATAAAGGACACATGGACAATAACAAGGAGGGGTAGAAACAGGGGAGGGAGGTGGGGAAGGGTGGGGTGGTGGGGAGGGGTGGGGGAAAAGGCAGAAAACTATACTTTAACAAAAATAAGAAAATGTTAAAAAAATGATCAGACAAATGCAAATTACAATCACAATGATATAAAGCCTCACACCTGTTAGAATGGCTATTATGAAATATACAGGCAGTAACAAGTGTTGACGAGGATGTGGAGAAAGGAAACCCTTGTGCTGTTGGCGGAAATGTAATCTGGTGCAGCAGCTATGAAAAACAGTATGGACGTTCCTTATAAAATTAAAAATAGAACTATTTATGATCCAGCAATATCACTTCTGGGTATTTATCTAAAGAAAATAGAAACACTACCTCAAAAAGATATGTGTACCCTCATGTTCCTTGCTGCAGTTTTTAAAATATCCAAGATGGGAAAACAACCCAAGTGTCCATTCACAGATGAATGGATAAAGAAACTGTGTATGTGTATGAAATAATTATACTAAAAAGACAAATATGTATGATACTATATGATCTCTCTTACATGTGAAATTTAAAGAAAAAGAGCTATAAATATAGAGAACAAATTGGTAGTTGCCAGGGGTTGGGAGCGGTGAGAAAAACAGGTGAAGGCAGTATAAATTTATCAAGGTGAGAAGGAATCCTCAGTGGGGACCCATCAGCAGACAGGAGAAGCAAAAATTTAAGTATTTCAAAAAGAGAATATTAAATTTATTAAGGAAGAATCTTCAGTGGGGACCCATCAGCAGACATGAGAAACACGAATTCAAGAATTTCAAAAAAAGAACTAAACTTTCTTGCTTCACAATTTTGCCTACTGTTTACAGGTGTGAAGATTTGAGTTTCCAGAATTTTTAAAACTTTAGTCCAGCTTTCTAATAGTAACTCAAAAGCATCCTTGAATGCTGGTGTAGTTTTCCTGTTGTTAATGATCAACATTTAAATACAGCCCCTGATACTCTTTAACAGAAATATGCATTTGTATGGAACATAGAGAAATGAGATGGACACATTTTTAAGTCATTTTTGAACAAGTCCACTCTCATCCCAACAGTGTCTGGTGGTGTCTTACCGGTTCTCCTTTATCCCCTTTCTGACCACGTGAGCCTGGTGCTCCAGGTAATCCTGCTTCTCCCTGAGCAAAAATGAATTCCTGTGTTATCAAACATTCTGTCACATTGAGCTAAAGACAAGTAGTTTATAAATATTATGCTGCAGGAGTAAGATAAAGCTTTGCTCCTCTCTGAGCTGATGCTGGCCCTTCCACTGGCATGTCCTTCTTCCCTTGTTCATGAGGCTTACTGCTCTTCCTCATTGTCTGCTCCATGAGACCTTTCATGGACTGGGACACATGCTGCTCCTCTCGGTGCCCTTGCACCTTGTGCCTGCCTTTCAGTGGAGCTTAGTATACAGCATTAGTCACTAGAGAAAATGTATATAAGATTCCTCTAAACTTTACCCAACCCCTACCCCCACTCCTCTAGCCAGGAGTGGAGTAGTAACAAGGTGCGTTAAGCCTAAAGGCATGCATTAAGTCACAGTGCTAGAAGACTTCCTGCTCTAGGTACTGGGACAAGTTTTCCTTTCCTCTTTCTTTTCCTCAGCTATGAGCCCAAAGGAAAGCCATCAAGAGATCACTCATCCTACTTTTAGCTCAGGCCTCATGACTACCACTAACATCCATGAAAGCAGTTAAGGTAGGTCCATGAACCAAGCCTTCCTGACCCAGGGACCATATTGGTGCAAGTGAAACAAACTCTTTGAGTGTTTCCCATATAACTTATGGCCCAGGGGATAGCCATAAGCAGGGATACTGGATAAATACAGTCTCCACATAACAAAGAAATACTATGTAGTGGCTTTGTATAAGTGTTGAAGAGCAGGCACTGTTTTTCTTTAACTGTGAATGCCTGCAATTGAGCATATTCTTGTCACGTGTTAAATGCTCAATACTTGTCTGTTGTAGAGGTTGTTCCTCCCTTCAACTTTCTATTCATTCCAATTTGCACACTAAAAAGACGGTCAGATGAGCTCAGAACTATCCAGATAAAAACCTGGGAAATCCTATTCCCAACCCCCTTCCCTTAATCCAACCCTACGACTGAGTGGCTTAGGCATTTGATTGAATTAGCCCTAAAGGACAAGACACATTCTGTGCACCAGGGCCACATTCCAGGAGCCTGTCTCACTGTGTGGAGTGGCTTTACAATGGGCGTACATTAATACAAGCATACCTTGTTTGGAAGGCACTGGCACTGGTCTTTAAGTTCCTGCTTTGCTGGCAGATATGCAGACACTTTACTGGTGTGAGCAGGTATTGATAATGACGCAGTACTTCCAATGCCATCATGCTCCGGGCACTAAAATCCAAAAACAGCCTTTAGGATATGGGCCGAATTCCAAACATTCTTACATTCCAGACACTGGCTCCCACCAAAGTAGGAATGACTGTGGTTACTTGTTAGAACTACCTTCCAATTAACCAAAAGTTGACACTGGTATGTGAAAGTTTATAACACCTTTGCTTTTTCACTAGCACTAGCCTCCCAGGTGTCTTATTACACTGACAATACAGTAAAAATGAATTAAAATTTTGGTTTTGGTGAGATATTTTAAAGCTATTATAGATGACTTTATGACAAGTACAGTAATAACAAACATTTACAATAATTGCATTATCACAATAAAATAATTTATATAAATAACATCTGTATATGTGTTTTGGGAACAGAATTTGAAATAAAATAACATAATTTGAACTTTCGAAACACGGTTTCCTCAACAAGATGATTGTAAAGGCATGTAAAAGTAGGAAATAAATTCTTTTTTACACTGTAAGCTGCTATATATTTAATTAAAGTATATCTTAATCCAGTCCATTTTCCTTTAAAGTTATAAAAATGGTCTCCACAGTAACAAACAAGTGGTGAATTTTATACTTATCCAGTGGATGCAGTCCATGTGAGACAACATAAAGACAGATTTGGTTACAAAGCAAGGAACTTTTTGGTCTCAAAAATCAATCCAGATGGAGAGTCTAAAGAGGATAAACACATCCTTTCCTCTCAACATCATTTACCAGGCTCCTTCCTCACCACAGTTTGTAATATGAACTTGCAATTTAGGGGAAGGAGTCCACATGTGGCTTTGCATACTACAAAGTAGATATGCACGGAAAAAGATTGTCAGGATACAAAATTATAAGACTGTCAATGTTTTTTTATTCTGATCAGGTCACGGTTGATATTAGTTTCTTCTTTGAATTTGGCTATATTTTCTAAGTTTTCTACAATAAACATGTATAACATTTAAAACAAAACCAGATTATTTTGAAAACTGGACAGTACTTTATTGCTTGTAAGAATACAA
Source organism: Micronycteris hirsuta (assembly GCA_004026765.1). Classification (NCBI taxonomy): domain Eukaryota; kingdom Metazoa; phylum Chordata; class Mammalia; order Chiroptera; family Phyllostomidae; genus Micronycteris; species Micronycteris hirsuta. The sequence continues at coordinate 80,003 of PVJI01006613.1, read as the reverse complement.
ACTAAGGAAAACAGCACCCAGAAATACTGTGACTAGTTCCTGTCCCCCCACTTGTCCTATCACATTGACTCTCTCCAGATTTAATGATTAGCTGTTTAGTTATCTTCATACGTTTCCAAGTTCACAAGTCTAAAAATCACATTAGAATAAAGCACGATTATCACCCAAAGAGGCCATTTATCACATATGATCTGATATAATTTTCCTGCCAGTTCCTGCCTCATAGGTTCCCAGTCAGGTAACCAAGATCCAGCTAGAGTTCACGATATTGCTCTGGGTAACTGATTCACTATATTAAATCGAGAATTTAAATGACTATAAATTATTATAAAACTGTCCACACTCTCCAAAAAGTGCCTAAAAGAAATATAAAATGTACAAGTAAGGACTCCTTCCCTTGTAAAAGCTCTGATTTTGATTTGACACATATTTAATTAATTGGCCTTCAAAATTTTAATCAGATTTCTCACTTATTTTCAGCAAATGTTCCTGATTTCCTCCTTCTGTTCATATTTGTTCTTCATTCTATGTCTGCAGTTTATGAAACTTGACTGCTTCAGAAACAGAAAAATCAAATCAACAGAACCAAAGAAGTGTGTTTATAGATTATCTTGAATCAATTCCACCTTTAAAATATACCATAAAATATTAAAAATAAAAAAGTTGGATTTGAAACTCCAGGAAAAAATTAGATTTTTAAGCAAGCATATTAAAATTTCCTGAATTTAGCACATTTAAAAAAAAGACCCAGAACAGCAGTTAATATCAGAATTATAGCAGATGCACTTAACTGATTTTTTATAATTATTAATCTTCCAAACTATACACTCACATTTATAAAATGCAACATGTTCTATCTTCTGTTAATCATTAACAGAATGGTGCTGTCCCTCCAAATAATTATTAGCAGAAAAATAAGCAGTCTTTTGTTACTGTTCCATAGTTAGAGATGAATTCCTGCCTTATTTTCTGTTCTTTGAAACTAACTCCTAAATAGTCTTTTTAAAACATGATTAATTTTTTTCCTAATTTGTTAGGTCATGTCATTACTTTTAATAATCAAACCACTCTATGAAATCCATCACCTATATTTCCCTAAACAGTTTTCTCATAATTTGAGTTGAAAATGTCCACTATATGATAACAAGAGTTGTAACTATTAGACAAGAATATATTAGATATATCATAACATCATTATGTTAATTTTCAATCACAGAAAATTACTATTTTAAGAGCTCCTACATCACAAAAGCATGATTATTGAAAAAAAAAAACTTTTGGAGAAGTATCATCTTCAAGATTTAAATGTGTGACTCCAGGAAGTCTAGGTATTTCAAGTCTGTAGATTGGCATTCTAAATTATCTTTTTAGATATTTATAGAAAGACAGTTGGCTGGCTTTCATTTTACTTGGAATAAGAGCCATAAACTGGCTTGGAGATAGGTTTCATAAAACCAAGTTACACAGGCAAAACAAAAAAGTTTGAAAGACTTAGCTATGCTTTGAATCAGCTGATCACATTATTATTTTACTACCCATAGTGAGTAATAGAGGTTAAAAATATTTTTGTTACTAAGCTATTGATAAAACTTTTCATGTGATTTTTATAGTAAGTGTAGAACTTCTGAAGGTTTTCGGATACAAAGAAAAATATTTTCACCTTTTAGTTTTCACATGTTCTTTCTGTAAGACGTCTTAGAATTTGTCCCTCTCAAACACTTTTTTGTTCCATCTCTCTCCTTCAGTACTTTTAAGTCAACAAGGCATGAAACAATGCCTTTGAATATCTCCTAAAAACAAAGCACTAGTAATTTTTTAAAAAGCAGTGTAAAATTATAACACCCTTCAAAGAGTTTAAAATGCAGTTGAATAAATTACAATTATATCTAATAATATAAGATGGCATACATGACCATCACAATGAGAGATATAGAAATTATTGAATTCAGAATTTCCTTGGAATGAAAGTTTGGTACAAGAAAGGAATAGTTGTACAGTTAGGTTGGGAATGTTAGAAATGAGAGGCTAAAAAACTGAATTTATATTTTGTTGCCAACGGCGAATGACCGAAGGCTTTGCAAAAGATGAATAGAGGGCAGGGAATGTGCCTTATTCGTGTGTGTTAGCCTTGTTCCTTAACACAATGTCTAGAAGGTCAATGTTTTTCAATAATAAATGTTTAGTGGAAAACAGTAAATGAATATACAAAGCAGTGATTCAGAGTCTTATTCTGGTTATGCTGGAAAGCAACAGAGCTAGAGATGGAGAAGGCAGTTGAGACGCTAATGCAGCAACCTAGGAGTGGGGCAAAGGTGGACCGGGGCAGTAAGGAAGTTGCAGATGAAAAATCTATCACAAAGGTAAACCACCCAGGATGGGAGATATGCTAGCAGAGGGAAATGAGTGAGAATAAGATATGATCACAAATTTAAAACGCCTGTAACTGGAGAATGATGATGCTACTGTTACAGCATAGTTTAGAGAGAAAGGCATAAATTCTCTTTTACTTATGGTGAATCCAAAGTAAGGATATATCATTTCCAAAATTCAGGATGAAACACTGAGATTAAAATTGTTAACAGAAACTATGGGAAAGCTCTCAGACAGGTCTGTTACTTGGAAAAAATTATTCACCTGTCTTCGCCAGAAGATATTCAGTGCTGTCTTACACTTGGACTCCACAGACTAGACAACTGGCATTCTACATTCTTCACATACCATGAAAATGAACTTACCTTAGTATCTGATATTTCGCAACAAGATTCTTTAGCTATGAAGTTTGAGTTACAGTAGATTTTAAGTTGGTGAAGTTCAATCTATTAAAAAATTAGTAATAAAATATATGATTAGTTTTTTAGAAAATCACATTTAGGCATTTAAGAACTATAGTGATATACCTGGTAAGAAAAAAGAAGCTGAAATAAATAAATTACTGGTAAGTATTTTTAATACTTTTATTAATTTAGGATCACGATTTTATGTACCATTTGAAAAATAGCTTCAGGTTATCAAGATGAATCTACATAGAATGGAAATCAAAGAACGAAAGCAATTCCACACCTTGGCCAATTGTTTTAAACAATAAAAAGGTATTTAATTAAATAGAGGTATTGCTATTCACCACAATAAAGTATATGCCCGCAAAATGAGAGCTATATCAAAGTAAAAAATCCTGGGGAAAAAAAGTAAGGTCAAAGGTCTGAGCACACGATGGAAAAGGTTTTATCTGTAGTTCCAGACTTACTGGAGAAATGGAAAAAGATGGTCATTTCCCAATAAGGAAAAGAAGGTATTTACTTTTTATCTTTTTTTCATGGATTCTATCTAGTACCTATGGATTTTATATTATATTGGCACAGTCTTGAGCAGGACTAGCAATCTCTGCAAAAATAATTGATTTCTTCTATTTGCTCAGCAGATTCATGTTTTTTTGGCATTTGGACATGAAATTAAAGTAGTTTGAGGAAAATACAATCATGCTTTTAAATCCAAGATCAAACAATCACATAAGAGCAAGTAAATAGTACAGACTATTAATAAAATTCAATATGCTAGATGCTTAAATAAGCTATCTTAAATTACTTTGTGATTGAAAATTTAAAAATTTAATTAATAATTAATCATATGATGACTAGACACATAAAATAGGTCAGGAACAAACTCATCCCTCCACTCCTCCTCTTCCCTGCCTGACTCTTCTCTCTCTGTCTCTCTCCACCCCTTTCTCTGTCTCCCCAGATAATAGAGCCAGATCATGCATCATGTTCAGGTCGGTAAATACTTTCTACAGAATGTCTCAACTATAGTATTATAACAATCAATCCTATGATAATAGGATGTTGATATCTGCAGTTAGTTTTAAATCTCTACTCCAACACCAAAAAAAAAAAAAAAAAGAGGAAAAAGAGGCCTAAGTAATTATTCTACATTGAGATGAATAATATCAACTCAGCTCATAGAAAGCATTAAGAACTTCAGACATCTTGTGAATTCATGAGCTGCCTAATATTTGCAGCCAATGCAGAATTCTGAGATGAAATAAAACTTAATTTCTTTCTATAACTTTTTGCAAGGCTATTGAAATTAATTTTTATTTATAAACTTTAAATACACTGTTTTACATAGTCTATGAAATACCAGGCAGTAACATACCCATTATGTTGAATGAAGAAGGAAGATAACAATTAATTTTCTTCTTAACTAAAACTTATTTATCATCATCATTATCAAAATAGTCAATAAATATTGAAATTCTATTATGTACCATCTACTGTGCTAAACCCTTCAAATGAATTATTTTATTTAACTGAAGATAGATGATCAATTTTTGACAGATTAGAACCTAATCAAGTACCGATGACACTGAAACTACAATCAGCCTAGTTTAATTATGCTGTTGCTATTCATTAATTACTTTAGTCCTTCATTTACACAGTGTTTTAGAATAAGAATGTTCAGGGCTAAATCTTTTAATGACCACTGCCACACAGAATTTGTTTGTTAAAAAAAACTTTCTATCAGTTTTGTCACCTATTTCTTTCTTATAGAAGCATGCAGGTAGTACATCTAAAATAAAAGCCAATCATTAGAATTTTTTAAATAACGTACATTCTGAATAAATAAAACATTTTCATATTACAAAAAATCTTATGAATCACAGAACTTGTAAGGAGATGATAAAAAATCAGTCCACTTAAAGTTTTAGTAGGACCAAGAATCCTTAAAAAATAAAAAAAAGATGTATTTTATTTGTTTATTTAAACAGTGACTATTTGCTAAAAAGCTGCATCACTGATATACCTCTAATTTTATTTAATTTTATTTAAACAGTGACTATTTGCTAAAAAAGCTGTATCACTGATATACCTTTCATTTTATTCTCAAATGAACAAATTCCATATTAAACTATGAAACTACTATAACACTATAATGTTTATATCAAGTGTTTTTATGAGGACACATCTGATATTCTTCAGCCTCAGGTTCTGGTTTAATTCTTTCGTTGGGTGAGAATTTAAAACATAGGGCAGACATTCAGCCTTCAGAGGATGAGCTCTGAGCCTGGACTCCACTCTTGCAATAACTTGTTCCTCTCTCGTTGCTGTTTCTCCCCAAAGATTATGAACTTATTTCAATGTACATTTAGATTCTTCTTGTTTCTCTGCAACCAGAGCCCACTTTGCTCTTACTAGTCCTATACGGACTGGATTCCAGTCCCAAACTTTAGTACATGCAGGCAGTACTCCTGCCATTTCCTAATACTACTGGTAGAATTTCCTGAAGCTGACTTTCAATCTACCTATACTTCACCTACTGCTGAGAGTCAAATCTCTGTTGCTCTAGCTGCCGGTCTCTACTTCCTCCCTTGCCTTTGGAGAGACCTTTCTGAAAGGTGTGTCTAGAACTATTGTTAGTACAACTGATGCTGTTTTTATGGGCAGCCACCATTTATTGACATCGGCTTTAATCCTTCATTCATCTTCAATAAGAGCAGGAATAGAAGGTACGTTTTCCTTTTCCTACTTTCTTAGGCTAGGGTTGAATGACACGTCTGGCCCTGAATAAAGAAATCAATTTATGGAGAACTGACTACATACCAGGCACCACAGCACGTACTCATTATGATAACAAGTAATTCCATCAACACTTTATAATGGAGGATACTGAGACTCAGATATATTAACAGCTAACAAGTAAATTAGCAGATCATGGCAGTTAAGTAGATAAGGTAGGATTTACAACCACAACTATCTCAGCCCCAGGGTAGCTCGCTCTCCACGATGCCATATGTCCTGTCTCCAGGACTGGCTTCTGCTCTGGCCTATTTTTCTGATCATCACTGAGCCTGAGTTATGACACTCTCACTGATTTGTTCACTGTCTCTAAGAGAAGGCAGTTTTAAAATAATATTTAATGCCAAATATGTGTTTGTGTATGTAAATTAGCTGGCCAAATATATATCTGCATAGAATTATACTTCCAAAATAAAAACTAAACTGTTAAGTGTTTGGCTTAAGGGCAATACCAATTCCTACTGGCGACCTGCATTCAGATTATTTTTATATGAGTCTACGATTTCCTATGACTCTACCCTCAAGAAAATGTGCAGTGATCAATGTTAGATATATTTTACTTTTTAAGATTATGGACCCTCTTCTCTAGGGAAATCAATGATAAATCTTTGTCATCTGAATGTCAAATTAATTCTTAAAGGACCTTTTCATCTGAAAAGGTTTTATTAACCAACTGTTCTCATCCAAATGACCTATTGATACAATTAGTGGCTATGTCTTAGTCCATTAGAACCCTGAAAAAGCATTATAAGCTCATGAAAAATAGTCTGCAGTACAAAGCAGTTGCTATTCTGAGGCCGAATAAATAGCCTATTGTTCTTGAATAAAAACATCTGGAAACATTCTAAGTTTCATCTTTTTCCAGTGCCTAGATATCAAGCTTATTTTTGTACTATATTTTCTCTTTTACTATAACTTTAATAACTTTATTTTTAAAGGCATGGCCTAATTCTTTTAAATTCATGGACTGGAAAAAAAGGTAAAAACACATAGATGATAATATATGTGGAAATACATAGCTAACCTTCCCACGCCTGATGGAGAATGTGTTGAGAAGGCTATGTGTTAAAGAGTAATTAATGGAAGAAGTTTTAAATAAGACTTTTTTTTAACTTAGAAATTTGACTAGCTCTTTTTCACAACCAACATCACAACTCACGTCCACAGGCTTGCCGTCTGAAGCTCGTGCAGTGATGACAGTCCTTCCTTGCCAGTCCACAGCATCCTTTTCATCAGTGTGCCGGCTTCCAATGAAGTTGCAATCCATATACAGGGAAATGCCCCGAGGTTGTATAATGATGCCAAGTTTATGCCACTGACGATCAAACAAAGAACGGAGTTCTCGATTTTTAAAAATGTAGTTCATCACTTCTCCCTGAGCAGCGCGGAACATAAATTCCACCACCTTCTTTCCACCGTCAACTACTATAGAAACCTGCAAAATGCAAATTAGCTTTTAATATTCTAAAATCAGTGTTTGAAATTATTAAAGCACACAAATCAAAACTCAGCATGCACACCCGGCTGGTGTAGCTCAGTGGACTGAACGCGGGCCAGGAACCAAAAGGTCGCGGTCGATTCCCAGTCGGGGCACATGCCTAGGTTGCAGGCCAGGTCCCCAGTGAGGGCCATGTGAGAGGCAACCATACATTGCTCTTTCTCCCTCCCTCCTCCTCTCTCTAAAAATAAATAAATAAAATCTTAAAAAAAAACAAAAAAACCCCTCAGCATGCATGTTAGTACAACTGAAGTACTTAGTAAAATGTTTTAGATGATACCTGTGTCCTCCAGATTGGTTAATGTAGAAGAACAGCAAATATCCAGCTACAAAATGGTTTAAGTATGTGGTATGCTGGTGAATGTAAGATACTCCTCTCTACACAGAGCATCTAAGAGTATATGTGTGCATGCATGTGTCTGTGTGTATATTTCTATATGAGTAATTAAAGAATTAAGTGCTATTAATTTTATAATAAGAAGAATATGATCACTTCTCTTAGCTTGGAAATTGAGATCAACTTCTTTAACTTTAGGTGATTTGCAAGGTGCAGAGAAAATGCATTTTCATAGAGGACCCACTCTTTCAGTTGGGTTCATCTTTCCACCCTAAAATTATGACTGTATTAACACATTAAAAGATCAGTGAAATGAAAAACATTCCAAGGAATGTATACAGAAGTACTCGCAAATGGATGGTGCCAATAATTAAGGTTCATCTCCCCACACTGGAGTACCCACACTCCCTCCTTTCTGCCCAAATGCCGTCTCTTTGACAAGTATTCCTAGATCCTTGCTCCCCCTGTCCCCTCATGCCCCACCCAGCTCCAAGCTTACCACTGCCCTTCTCACACTGTGGTCATGCTCTAGTATGTTGTTTTCCTAGGTGACATCCCCTTAGACCCTGTGTTCCTGAGAACAGGAGTTCTGCTTTTTAAATCTCTTTGTCACTAACTAGCATATAGGATGTGTTCAATAAATTTTTATTGAGGGGGTCAAAATCAACATCTCATCTAAGTTCACTAAGGAATTTAGGATGACAACAATGAACAGCTTTTAAAAATAATATATAATATCAGAAATAATTGCAGATTAAAAAAGTCTCAGTGAACTGGACTTAGTGAAGCAGTTGTGAAGGAAGAGCAGTTTGAGTGACTTTATGCAAAATATGAATCTAGAAGTAAAAAAGAAAACTAATATTATCTCACCTATCAGACTTCCCTATTACAGATTTCAGCAAGATCATCCTAACTATGAGAATTTCCCTGTTGACAATTCCTCTAAAAGAGACCTTTTGGGTGCTCCCAAATTTGTACACATAGTTCCAAGATTCACCTGGCCTAAGCACAACTCTATGATTCCTTACCTGTGGCATATTCTGCTGGTTTAAAACCTGCCACAGAAACCAGCGTTCCTTTTTGGTGTTTCTTCGTACACGAAACATGGCTGTGATGGCATACTCCTCAGGAAGGCCTGTGGGGAATATGTTACTGCGGGAGAAGAACACAAGCATTGTCAGAAAACTGAAGAAGGCAAGGAAAGAAAATCTAGGTGTAAAGTTTTATGTAACACAGTATCTCATTCATCTTTTTCTCCATAAATTTATGATTCATTATGCATTTTTATAGTAATCTACTAGCAGACGTATGGAAGCATCATGCCTACATTGCCTATGTAATTTTAATTTCTGCGCTTTCCCTTTTTTTATAACTTCTAGTATAATGTCGTTAAAGCCTGGGGTATATGAAAGCAAGCAAGTAGGCTACAGTACCATGTTATGACATGGCCTTCCTCAACAGTGTTCCAGCAGAGGAGAACAGCATAACTCTCTGCAGTTTGGCAAACAGTACAGATTTATGAAGGAATAAATACCCATATGTGTATGTACGCTCTAGTTTTACTCTTCTTCTTTGAGGACACATTAAAAAGAGAGGCAACCAACATTAGTACATCTACATTATTACAGTAGATCCCCTATTAAGTGAGAAATTGATTAGCAAACCATTTGTTTTCCATCACATCAAAATAAAAGCAAGCTTCTAAATGTTATTTTTTCTGAAAAGTCACCACATTAAACTAAATTTTATAATGACATTACTGTGCTTGTTTAAGTAATGTTGTTCATTAAAAAACAAACAACACAACCAGGCTTTGGTGCCTGCCATTTGCCGTTGGGGCCACCTATGAGTTTGAAAGGTGGGACAAAGTGTAGGTGAGAGGTGACGCCAAGCATAGACTTCCAAATGGGAACATTTAATAAGTGAGTTTCATCAAAACTCTTTTTAAAAAGGAAACCTCAACCTATACAGCAGATCCGCCCACCACCACTACCTGCGGTAAGAACGAGTCTCCACCTTGCTTTCAATTTCCTGCCTCCTTTACCCCACTTTTGTGCTCTGAGGATAAAATCTTTATCTAAAGTGTTCTAAAACTTCCTGGGCTTTTTCTTCCAGTCATTGTATTAAGTACATCTTTCAATATGGGCTGTGCATTACTATAAAAAAAAGTGTAAGATTTTTAAAGTATTTTCTCCACGTCATTTTCTCTTATCCCGTCTTTCAGGAGCTCCTCTTTTAGACAATTATTTAACTTCTATATTTATGACCTAGTTTCCTTACCCTTTTTCTTATATTTTTCCATCTCCTTATTCAATCTAATTTCTTGGATATTTCTCAGTTCAACATCAATTTTGTTATATTTTTATTTCCAAAATTCTCTTTTGTTCTTTTTTTGAACTATCCTGAATAAGTATATTTTAAATCTCTGACATTATCAATTTGGTGAGCTTTTCTTTCTCTCTTTTTTATATCGGCTATTGTTGATTTTATTTTAGTTTAGTTTTTCCATCACCATTTATTCCCCTTTACCCTCTTCCATCTCCACCCACCCTCTTCCCACTGCAACCACCACACTGTTGTCTGTGTCCATGAGTTATTTCTCTTTATTTTTCTTTTTTGCTCAATCACTCCTGTCCCCACCCCCACAAATGTCAGCCTGCTCTCTATGAGTCTGTCTCTATTTTCCTTGTTAGTTCAGTTTGTTCATTACATTCCACATATGAGTGAAATCATATGGTATTTCTTTTTCTCTGACTGGCTTATTAGCATAATGTTCTCCAGGTCCATCAGTGCTATTGCAAAGGGTAATTTTTTTCTTTTTTATGACCAAGTAGTATTCCATTGTGTAAATGTACCATAACTATTTTATCCACTCATCTACTGATGGGCACTTGGGCTACTTCCAAATTCTGGCTATTGTGAATAACACTGCAATGAACATAGGGGGCATATATTCCTTTGAATTAATGTTTAGAGCATCTTCAGATAAATTCCCAGAAGTGGAATCACTGGGCCATAGGCAGTTCCATTATTAATTTTTTGAGGTAACTCCATACTGCTTTCCACAGTGGCTGCACCAGTCTGCATTCCCACCATCAGTGCACAAGGGTTCCTCTTTCTCTACATCCTCACTAGCACTTGTTGTTTGTTGATTTATTGATGACAACTATTCTGACAGGTGTAAGGTGATATCTCATTGTGGTTTTAATTTGCATTTATCTGATGATTACTGACATTGAGGATCTTTTCATATGTCTACTAGCCATCTGTATGTCCTCTTTGGAGAAGTGTCTATTCAGGTTCTTTACCTATATTTTAATTGGATTTTTTGTTTCTTTGGTGTTGAGTTTTATAGTTCTTTATAAATTTTGGATATTAACCCCTTGTCATATGTATCAGCGAATACGTCCTCCCATTCAGTGGGCTGTTTTTTTGTTTGTTTGTTTGTTTATGGCTTCCTTTGCTGTGCAAAAACTTTTTTGTTTTTCCTATAGAAGACTTAAGAGGAAGTGAACATTTCTTACATGCATATTTTTATCCAAGATAAAAAAAAAAGTAAAGCTAGACTGAGAGGGCCATTTGTAGTCCCATTTGTTTTGGTTTTCTCTGCATCCTTGAGTGTCTCCATTTCATGCAGGTTAGTTTTGCCTATTAGTTTTAATAGTTTGGCATCTCCCTTCATGATTCATTGTAGTTCACATATATTTAAGAATGAAAGAGTGAAGCTTTGCAAAGTTTATGCAAGCTGGCACAGAGTATCAATGAACCAGCTTCACTGCAAAGCATGATCAACTGGTGGATTTCATTGAGAGTCCCTCAAATGTTAATGTAGGAAGATTATTTCTCCATAGAATCCTGGTATTTCCTGCTTTGGAATAGAATAGAATCCTTCTATTTACCTCTTCCCCACAGGTAAAAAGGATTCACCTGCTGAAGACATTCAGGAAGCGGGGGTGGGGGTGGGGGGGTGGGACAGGGGTGTCTCACAGTTCATTATAGAATTTTAATTCCTTCCTCTGTTTTTGGTGCCAGGCCTCACTCCTGCACTTGTTGTCCCCGTGAGTCCCAGCCTGGGAGCTCTCCGGCTCTATTTCTCTCAAGAATAATCCTCTCACCTCTCGTTTAATTGAATGAGGAAAGAGAAGAGAAGGACTCTTTCACCTGGGAGCCTCATTTGTTCTGTACCCCCCACACACATCCTCACTCACCAGCTTCTGCAGAGCTGGAAACCAATATCAGGAGACACCCGACATACTGAAAATATCCAAATCAATAAAGTTATTGGTGAAAATGAAAAATGTGTCTTTTACAGAAAAAAATACAACAGACTAGGACTAGCCCTCTTAGGGGTACTGTAAAGAGGATTCCATGAGTGGCGTCTTTTTTTGGTTTGTTTTTTGTTTGGCACCTTTGGATAATTTGGAATGACTTTAGTTTGGCTCTCTATGAGTTTATTTAGTCCCATTTAAAAATTGATTTTCAGATTAAACATTTTGTTAATTTGGTATAGTCTGCTCTCACATGTCCATTAACACTTAGGTGACTTTGTTCCCAGCATATAGAACAGTGGCTATCCAAGGTAGGTACTCAGTAAATAGTAAAAGAATCAATTAATGAACTGAATTCAGATATAAACAACATAAAAACAAACTGAAACTACAAAAAACATGGTCCTCTCAGTCTAGCTTGTTTTCCATCTTGTATAGAAATGTGCATACAAGAAATTCTCACTTTCCTCTTAAAACTTCTATAGGAAAAACAAATACAGCAAATGAGTTACTAACATTAACTGACACTTGTCCTCATGCAGAGAACACAAGTGCAGACTGGGCAAAACTGAGAGCCCAGTCCTTCTACAGGGACCAACTGCTATTTAGATCCAGCCAACTGTGACCATGTGGGAGTGTGGGTTGCATTTGCCAGATCATGCCATTTTCCAAGACATGTCAAATACCCACATTTTTATCTAAAAAGTTAAGAGTTTTAATTTTGGAAATTAATTCATATTTTTCACAAACACTGTCCAGACCAACGTTGTGTAAACCAAACAAAAACAAATGACTGGTAGTTGGTAATATGGGAGCTACAAAAATGTGTGCTCAATGCCCACCATATGTACAGCACTGTGAGGCTTACAAAGATGGAAAAAGGAAGGTTCTTACCCTAATTGTTTCTTAAAATTGGTTGGGAGAGGGAAATCATCCCCAGAAAATCTAAGGAAGTGATATGAATTTGAAGTGAGTAGGAAAATATAGTTCAAGGCCAAAATTACAATTCAAGGTGTGAATGGAAAATCTAGTGTTAGAAATGGGACTGTTTTAAAACCGCATTAACAGCAAGATTGTTGCAGTCCTCTTAAATTTATTGAGACTCGCTTTATGACTTAACACATGGCCCATCCTGGAGAATGTTTATGCACACTTAAGAACAATGTGTATTCTGATGCTCTTGAGTGAAATGTTCTATCGTCTTTTAGATATAATTGGTTTACATGTATGTTCAAGTCATCTATTTCCTCACTGAGTTTCTGTCTCATCTTCTTTTAATTTTGAAAATGGAGTATTGAAGTCTCCAACTATCATTGCTGAATTATCTATTTCTCCCATAAATTCTGTCATTTTTGCTTCACAAATTATGGGGCTTTGTTGTTGGGTGCATAAGTGTTTATTACTGTTATACTGTTACGGACTGACACTCTCATCATTATCAAAATGGCTTTCCTTGTCTCTTCTAAAAACTTTTTCTTAAAGTCTATTTCGTCTGATATTAGTTCTAGTAGACTGACCTGTGTCTTCCCAAAATTCTTATGTTGAAGCCCAACCTCCAATATAGAGTATTGGGAGTGAGGCCTTTGGGAAATAATTACATTCACATAAGGTCACAAGAGTGTGGTCCTGATGATGGGATTAGTTCCCTTCTGAGAGGAGAGCAAAGGGCACTCTTTACACACATGTATAAATATGTGTGTATAAATATATATGTATGGGTGTGTGTGTGTGTAAATGTATATACAAGTGCGTGTATATATGTAAATATATATACATGTGTATGTGTATGTGTCTATGTATATATGTAAAGGTACCTGTCACATCTCACCATGAGATTGCAAATTCTTGGAAGGCGAGAACAGCCCTAAATCTATCCTTGCATCAACCACAAAACCTAAGTGCTGCACCAACAGGGCACTTCATAACTATGTTAAATGAAAGACTGATCCAGCAAATAAAACCAATGACAACATAGTTTTGATATGATTCTTCAGCATTATGTAAATAAAACTAAATATGGTTATTTTTCAATAATTTAAAATCTCATTTAAAAATTGAAAATATATCACTTGAAAGCATTCTTCTGTGACAAAAAATAACAAAGCAACATATTGATATTAATAATATTAATATATAATGTAGTCTTAAAATAATACATTGAAATAAATTTAATAATGTTTAAAGAAAAATTAATTTTCTTAGACTAAGTTTATAATGGATGAAAATTTTATAGTTACTATATTTCCCTTTTAGAAATTCATAACCTGCTTTCAAGACCAAAAAGGATTTTGCTTGCCAATACTGTAATTTTTGAAGAAAAATTTCTGTATTTTAAAACTAATATGTTGCAAAATATCTCTGGTCTTACAGACCGTGTTTCTTGTTTATATCACACAAGCACAAACACTATGTGACACAGAAAGCTTCTCTGGGTCTTGCCAAAGTTTCTATTATAAAAGAGGCCATACTGGATTACTGGTCTGTTACCAGAGAGATATAATGACAGCTTGCTATGTCTAAGATATCCATGCTTGAATATTTTTGAATGGAGTGTAATTTCCTATAAGAAATTCTATCCATTGCTTATTCAGTGATACTCCCATTAACAAAAATATTGTTGATCTGTACTTGCCAAATTCATTCATGTGTATATATATATTTGGGTAGAAATTCTCAATGGAATATTTTCTACTTTCCCTGTATTTTATACATGATAAATGGAAAATTCATACATGTAAATTAATGTTAATTTATATTTAAGGAGCTCAAAGTTCACATAATTAACTTTTTTCTTTTGTCCACTTTTCTTAACATTAATCAAAGTCACCTAAGTATGAATGGACATGTGAGAACAGATGTATACCAAATTAATAAAATGTTGCATCTAAAATCAATTTTTTAAATGGGACTAAATAAACTCATAGAGAGCCAAACTAAAGTCATTCCAAATTATCCAAAGGTACCAAAGAACAAACAAACAAACAAAACCTTGCCACTTGTGGAATCCTCTTCATAGTCCCCCTGAGAGGATTAGTCCTAGTCCTAATTGGTCCTAGTCCTGGACATTTTTTCCATTAAACACACACTTCTCATTTTCACCAATAACTTTATTGATTTGTATATTTTGAATATGTTGGGTATCTCCTGCTATTAGCTTCTAGTAGGCAGAGGCCAGAGGTGCTGCTAAACATCTCCCAATGCATAAGAAAGCCCTGCAGGAAAGAATTATCTGGCCAAAATGCCAATGGTACTAAGCAACTTCACAAAACACTTTTGACACATTCAATCAGTCACAGCACCTTCTCCATATACTACACAAATCTGTTTTTGCATTTCAGTTGTGTTTTTACCTTCCCTGAAATAACAAAGCATAATAAGCTGAAAATGTTATGCATCTTCTTTCATCAATATTAAAATGGCTACACAAAAAGTTTCCAATTTTTATAAGTTTTTTAAAAATGTATGCTAATATGACAGCTGTCACCATACAGTCTAACAAAATTGTTTCGAATGAGATTAAAGACAAGTAAGCATTACTAGAGCCATCATACGGAAAAAACACAATGGACTTTTTGGCTAGCCCAATACAAGAAAGATCTTGGCATGAGATGGAGGAAGGATACACTCTGTGTATGTATAATTGTTATTAAATAGGATTCAACATCCACTGTCTTTTGTATATGTGATTATGAACTTAGAGATACCAACATTTTCCCTAACTATGAAGTACTTTCCCTGACAAGCCAAAACATCTCATTCTCTATTTTAAGATCTTTCTTCCTCTCTGGAAAATGCCTGTGTTTGTAAAGTAAGAGCTGTGTTACCATTAAAATCATCCCTAGAAACCAGTCACATGTGGCTAACAAATTATCTAATAATTAATTCTCACCTTAGAAAGCATAGAACTGGGATCTACATGGATTATCATAAAGGAAGAAAGTTTTTAAATTTGTTTTTTTTAAAGATTTTATTTATTTTTAGAGAGAGGGGAAGGGAGGGAGACAGAGAGGGAGAGAAACAGCAATGTATGGTTGCCTCTCACATGGCCCTCACAGGGACCTGGCCTGCAACCTAGGCATGTGCCCTGACTGGGAATCGAACCAGCGACCCTTTGGTTTGCAGCCCGCGCTCAATCCACTGAGCTACACCAGCCAGGGCAAGGAAGAAAGTTTGAGTGGGGAACGTACAGGGAGAAAGGAATAAATCCAGAACAGGAACTACCCTGAGTTAGCCAGACCAAGATGAGATACCACTGTTGTGAGCTCTGCGTAGCAAAAGTGTCACCTTAAGCCACTGGAATCATGGGAGGATAGTTCCCACAAAAAGGAGGTGATGCCAAAGGGGAGATGTAACCAAGAGAAACCTTGACTATCTTCCTCACCTGTGCTGTGGACTCACATATCTAAGTCCCTGCTTGGCATCTCCAATTGGATATGAAAGGTATCTCTAAATAACTGAAATTGAACTTATTGTTTCCTACCAGACACGACCCTTTACGAGGATTCCACATCTTGATAAAAGATATGGCCATTCACCTAAATGCTCCAACCAAATACCCAAAAGTCATTCTTGATTTTTGCCTTTCTGTTATTAGTCCCCACACCACACAATCCATTGGCAAGTCTTATTGTTTGCCCACCAGCATGGATCCTGATTCTGTTCACTTCTCTTCAGCGCTAGTCTCACTCCCTAATCCAAGGTGCCACCATCCCTGGGACCCTTGTTACAATGTCTTGATGGTTTTCCCTCCCTTAAAGTCTAGCCTGCACACAGCAGCTAGAATGAGCTTTTAAAATGTAGAGTGGATAAGGTCCTTCCCTTACTTATAACCTTCCTACAGTGTCCCATGGGTCCTATAATAAAATGCTCATCCTCGATCACGGCTCATAAAACCTAATGTGCTCTGACTCCTGCCTTCCTCTGGCACATCATCTCCTATTTCAGTCTCGGTGCGGCACCCACACTTCAGTTACAATGACCTGAATTTGGTTCCTTGAACATACCAGGCTCACTGAGGTCTTAGGCCTTTATACTTCCTGTTTCCTCTCCTGGGACAGCAGGTCCCAGAAGTCTTCACTTAGATGGCTTCCCCTCACTACTCAGGTCTCAGCTCTAATGTCACTTCCCTTGAAAGGTCTATAGTTGTCCTCACCTCAGTCACTACCTAACACCTTGTTTTATTTTCTTCACAGGCTCAAAACTACCCGATATTTTTTTTAAATGTACTGGTTTATGCTGTATTGCTTGTCTCCAGCAACTAGAATGTGATTACCATGAGTACAGGTATTCTGCCAGATTTGCTGCTCTAAATCAAGCATCTAGACTAATATAATACCTGGCATATAAGAAGTACTCATAAAAATGTGTTCCATTCATGGGTAATCCATAATGATGCCTGTGAGCCGTCATAGTAGGTACCAAACATTTGTAATCAGTATAAAATATATTAGCTTGCATAATGCCTTAGAGTTAAGGCCTCATGAGACTGTGCTACATCACATTCAGCAGGAAAACAATGGGAGGGAAAACCAAGCCCTATGTGGTTCTACAGCAGTTTAATAAAAAGGCTGAGATACAAAACAAGTCCAGGAACAAACACACGCAGTATTCTTACTTTCAAAAAGAAGTGAAATTTTCTATAGGCTTTAGCAAAGTGGAATACCTGCCGCAGGAAGATTTCACCGAAAGCATGCTTCAGCAGGAGTCTTTCAGGCTTTGGAAATGTTTCAATTATGACATCACGCATAATAGTTTCCTGTATTTCTACACTTCTAAGGCTGAAAGGACCCTTAACAGTGATTTCTATTGGCCACCTTACTTTATATAAGAGAAATTTAAGCCACAGAAGTCAAAAGACTGCTCCACCATCACTTTGCCAGACAGAGGTCAGGATGGGACCTGAACTCAGAACTCTTAATTCCAAGGTCGTTTTATTCTGGTAATCAGGTTGCTTGCATCCTCCATGTTAGGAATAAAATTTCTCTCATTGTTACCAACCTGACTTAAAAGTAATGTTAACATTGAATTGAAACATCAATTTCAAGAAATGGATAAATAATTAAAATGTTTACAATCATACTATAATATTAACAACAAGTTCTCCAGCTTTTAGGTCAGATGTGGGGATTATGTAAGGGTCAAAGCACAGGTCAGTGTAGTTGGTGTATTCATAACTTCAGTATCATTGATGGCCTAACAATAAATCATATTTTGGGCTCTGAGCAAAGTACTCATCAAGAAATTTCCATAGCCTGGGTGGCCAGTAGCCCTGAGGGGTAGATTATTACAGTTCCTTCCCCTAATGATATTTTGAGCACAGATCAGGAAGTATCGCAAACCACACAGTATTATCTTTAAAATAAGCATAACTCCATTAGGTTTTAGGAAAGATATGCATGCTACAGGAGGTGATAAACAATGGTAATATTTTCCATATATTCCTTAGAGATCATTTCTTAGAAAAAATAGGATTTTTCACCAAGCATTTTTAAAAAACTAAGTGCAGTTTTCAGGAAGTAGTGAGAATTATGAAAACAGTAAATATACTAATAACTATGTAATGTGAAGAAAAGTTTGAAATATTCTGATAAAAACTGCTTGGGTTTATCCTCCTGGTGAGAAGCAATATATCAGGAAGAATATCAACAGAATGGTAACCTAACTAAAAAAAAACTCCTTAAAATGTGAAAATAATAATCACAAATATGACTATTTCAAATGATTATGTAAAGGAGAACCCTTAGCAGTGAGGCTACATTAATATTTTCCTGGTATAGGGACCCATGTAGCTTCCATTCCACTCATCCCCTGAGGTGTAAAATCAATGCCTAACACAGCCATACACAAAGTTAACTTAATGAAGGTGAAATGTCTGGTCTCTTGGGGACAGAAGGATGTCAAGTGAACAAATAATGGGTCTTCTTGGCTGTCCCAATTAATGAGAAACCAATAAGGGCTGCCTTAGGGGATAAGCTGCTTTCTCACACTGCCTTCCAGATGGGGAGTACAGCAAGCATGGCACAGCCAGGGAAAATCATGAAAGTTAAAAAATCATTCATTCTTTTAAAGTATGTGCAAGTATTTATTAAAAAGTCGTTTTATGGAGAGTTGAAATCAAAGAGTAGATCTCATTTATCCTCCATAACTAGGCCTTAGTAGCTTGCTGTCAAGAAAAATAAAGACCATTTTGAAGATCATAAATTTCTTTATTTCTTAGTATATTAAATAATTGATAATTTTGTTATGCAGCAAGTTCAATTTGATGTATTTGTTCCATATTTCTAAAAGAACCACAGGTTGTAATGTGGCAAGTAACACGTCTGTCTCATGTATAAGAAAAAAAAAGGATAAAATGAAACTAAAGAATAATAATAAGAAAAACCCATGACTATCAGTTTCTTTTTTTTGTTCTTTTAAATAATTTTTTTGTTCTAGCTAAATCATAAGAAATGTGTTGCAATGAGTGAAATGTGTAAAAAAATTTAAAAAAGATTAACAACTTTGACAATTTCAGTGCTCATAAACTGAAAAGCAAGAGGACATAATTATTCTAGAAAAATTTTATTTTGTAAATGGTGTTCCAAAAATCGAATGTGATACACATTTAGAGAGTAAATTGTGTTAAAAAGTTTACCTGCTAATTATAATGGTTCCAGAGGTAATTCCTGAACTAGCTCATAGCACAAGCCTTGAAGCAAAGCCCGTTTTTTGAAAGTGTTATGTTGGTAGAGCCAACTGAGTTTTCCAGATCATATTTAGCAAGCCTAACCTTTATTTATTTATTTATTTTTGCTTTTAAAATGAAACGGTTAAATGGGAAAAGTCTATTTTTAAATATCAAGAACTGGCTTCCAAGTTAATTCTTCTATTCTAAATAAGTGTGAGGCAGGGTTTATAAAGAACTTCCGTATTTACATGTATCAATGGAGCCTCTGACTCGCTGAATATCTTCCAGGAGGAGAAATAAGATACAAGTTACATTTCCTGAGAGTGAAGTGAGAGATGCTTGGAGTTTATAGTAAGTCATTTCTTTCCCAGCTGACATCCACCATCACCTGTCACGTTACAAGCAATTTGGCTAGCAGGGCCTGGAGGGCTTGTCTGAAATGCCTTCCCTGCACGCTGGGTGATGATGTTTGAGTTCCACAGCCACAGAGACTCTGAAATCTTAGCCTTTTTGTGTTTGCTGTGGGGATACAGACAGATGGGTTGTTAATGGGAAAACAAAGCTTTGATGACTCTCATAACCTCTCGCCTGTTATGATTAGCACTTGTTCATTGTGACGTTGTAAATGATTTCCTATTGAAAACAAGCATTACCTACTAGGTGACATTCAGATAATAAAAATCGAGGGTGGACTAGAGAAGGTGCTCATCAGAAAGATCTGGAACACTAGTTTTTTCATGTGGCCTCCATCCAATAATTGTAATAACTACCGAGACAAACCCAACCCTACCCCCGAGAGGTTCTCTGAACTCCGAAATGTCCTTCCTGAGTCTGGGACCTTGGCTACTGCTTCAGGATCAGCCTGAGAGTACAACTTAACTGAAAGCTGGGATTTTCCTGATGGCATGCACTCAGCCTTTTTTCTAGAATGTAATGCTATTGCTCCCACACCTTCACTTTTTAAAAAACAACTTTAGTAAGGTATCCTTGATACACTCTGGTTTCTCGTCAGATCACAGAAATTTTTCATATTTTACTTTATGTTTCTATGTTAATAAAGTTCGACCCCCTTAGCTTGGCACACAAGGACTTTTCAGAAAAGCACCTCAGCCTGCCCTACAGCTTCCTCCACCTTCCAGACACTCCCTACCTGTGTTCGCTGACCACATGGGATTCTCACCATTCTTCAAATTGACTTGACCTTTAAAACCACCATGATACTCCCTCTAACTACCACACACTGGCCCCCTAGCTCTCCCGGCACATTTGTACTTATTCTTCAAGACTCTACTTTTTACATCTTCTATGAAGCTTTCCCTGATTCCCTCAGAATGGGCTTCATCTGTTCTTCCAGAGTCTATCATACATACTAACTAAAGATTGCTGCTACATTCCATAATAGCTAATTGTTAACATACCTGTCTTCCCACAGAAAAATAACTTGTTGGCAGAGACCATGTCTTTATTCACCCTTAAATCCTGAGTGCCTCACACATAGTGAGTACTCAGCATAATTTGAGAATTGAACGACATACTTTGTTAGAAGTTCTTCTTTCACTGGAATCAAAGCTGAACTTCAAAATGATAGTGACAATATACTATAAAATTTTTTTTTCAAAATAGCTCTTGTAAGCAAATGGGATGGTATATTCCTATAATGGTTAAATTAAAAGAAAGATAGGCAATATGAAAATAATAGAGAGGATTGCCCAATATCCATGTCTATGAGCTTCTGAGTCCCACAGAGGAAGGAATGGCAGGAGGTGATTGAATTATATTTGTTAACTACACTATCAGGCTCTGTCCCCAAGCAGTACTGCCTCAGGGTCCAGGGGATAGTTAGAGGGTCATTGAATCCATGCTGCTACCCTCCAAAGTATACACACATACCCACTGAGACATAAGCCATGGGCAACTCTGGCACCTGAGGGTGAGGATAAGCAGCTTAAGTAGATCGGCTGGGTCCCACAGAGCAGCATTTTTGTAGGGGGCCTCACAGCAAAAGCATGGTGACATGCATTGACAAGGAGACTGGAAAACAAGAGCAGGGGCATACTTCCTTGTGAACATAAGCACGTGTGCAACATTCTTGGGGCTCCCAGGAGTAATGAGAGCAGCCCTTGGGAGGGAGTTGAGGTTCAGGTAGAGAGGAGGAAGCATTTGTACAGGTAGAGAGGAGGAAGCAGAACAATTTAAGCACTGCTGTCAATATATCATTTGAACCTACAACCTAATTTGGCCTGGAAACATTTAGCTATTTAGTTTATCTGAGCCAGAATGGGATTAGTATTATATTTTAAAAGTGTATTAGACCACAAAAAAAGAAATTTGCCTGAGGACATCAGTGAAGGTTGTGTTTAGATTGTAGGATTTGTACTAAGCCTTCTAGGATATGTAGGATTCCAACTGGCAGACATGATGGACAGAATATGACAGAGAGAAATGGGTACACAAAGGCACTTAGGTCATTTCCTTGGAGATAGGACAGTGGTCAACAGTAACTTTAAAAGAGAAATTTCCAGTGTTCAAGAAGTCAGATATGAGTAAGTTAAGGGAGTGTGTGAGGAAGTAAAAGTGCTCAGTAATATTATTCCTTTGGGACATTTGGGAGTAAAAGGGACTGTCAAGGGAAAACACTTCTAGAATAGGGAAGGGTTAAGTATATATCTGTAGACCAGAGCCAGGATACTGTGGAACTATGCATTGAAAACAGGAGGGCAAAGGAGACCATGGGTAAATAAACATTTTAGAGAAAGCTGGCTACAAGTAGATCAAGAGTACAAGTGAAGGGGTTAGCCTTTGAAAACAGGAAGATCACCTCTGAGAGAGGAAAACTGAAGCAGAGAAATTCTGTAGTAGAGAGCAGAAGTTGAGATGGTTTAAATAAAAGGAATAACTTGGATATAAAACATCTGGTCAATTCGATCTCCTATTCACCAATCCGATGTTAATTCTACAAGGCACTATCTCATGCACCCATATTATTTAATATCTTTACTGAACTTGTGATTGCTTTCAACTTACACAGACAGAGCCTTGGTAAGTGGAATTGTTAAAGTCAATTTGGATCCCAGATGGTGGAAGAATAAATGGAAGCTATGCTAACTTCCTCCCAGGGCCAATATGGAATTACTACTAAGTTGTAGAGAAAGCATCCTGAATAACCAACTGAACACTAGCTAGAGAGAAGCCTGATAACCATGGACAGAAGAAACCACTTCACCGAAACATGACTGGTATACAGTGTGGCGGAAGCACAAGAGGGCTGGCTGAGCTCCCACAGATGGCCACTGAAGATCTGGAGGGATATTTCAGGAGCTGGGGATTCCCCTGAGAAGTGTGGGGTCTAAACCCCAAGCTGGATTCCCCAGCCTACAGCAACAAAGCTGGAAAGGAACCCAGATAACATCCAGCTCTGAAAAGCAGCAGGGGTTCTGTCTGCCAGGAGATATGACTGGAGATGCAGAGAACCTCTTAAATACCCAACACACAAAATTTTGTTTGCAGCCACTTACCCTGGGCTCCAGCAAAGGGAGGGCAGAGCAGACTAGAGATGCTTGAGGAGAGTCTGGGGTTGGTATCTCTGGGGAAAGAATTGAAGGAACAACTTCCAGGTTCCCTGTGATGAGTCACTGCCCATGCTGCAGGAGCCATCTTTCTCCAGCAGAGCTCTGATCTCCAAGTGGCTTCAGCCTTAAGGGAAGCAAGAGCCCTGCCCCAGGAATTACTCTGCCCCACCCTGGGGAGCTTAATCTAGGTCTCTGAATACAGCTTGATAAATTTAACAGCTGATCAGTTTAATGACTGATTAGCTTAACAACTAATGCAGAAAATACAAAGAAGCAGCCAAAATGGGAGGACAAAGAAATAGACCCTAAATGAAAGAACAAGAGGATTCTCCAAAATAAGAACTAGATGAAATGGAGACAAGCAATTTGTCAGATAGAGAGTTTAGAGTAATTATTGTAAGGATACTCAAAAGCATAAAAAAAGACATAGAAACCATAAAAGGACCACTCAGAAACAAAGTATGCAATATCTGAACTAAATAATACACTGGAAGGAATGAACTGTAGGTGAGATGAAGTAGAGAATTGAGTCCTTGATTTGGAAGACAAGGTAGGTAAAATCACTCAGGCAGAGCATCAAAAAGAAAAAAGAATTTTAAAAAATGAGGAGAGTTTAAGGGACATTGTGAACAACATGAAGCAGAACAACATCTGCATCATGGGACTACCAGGAGGATAAGAGAGTGAGAAAGGGATCAAGGACCTATTGAAGAAATAATGACCCAAACCTTCCCTAATCTGGTGAACAAAGGAGGCACACAAGTCCAGGAAGCTCAGAGAGTCCCTAACAAGTTGGACCCAAAGAGGCCTACACCAAGACACATCATAATTAAAACGACAAGGCTTAAAGACATGGAGAGAATCCTAAAAGCCTCAAAAGAAAAGCAGATAATTACCTACAAGGGAGCACCAATTAGATTGTTATCTGATTACTCATCAGAAACATTTCATCCCAGAAGAGACTGACATGAAAAATTCAAGATGAAGAAATGCAAGGACCTACAACCAAGGCTACTTTTCCCAGCAAAACTATCATTTAAAATTGAAGGAGAAATAAGAGCTTCCCAGACAAGAAAAAGCTAAAGGAGTTTGTTAACACCAAACCAGAACTGCAACAAATGTTTAAGGGCTTGCTTTAGGAAGAAAAAGAGAAAGAAAAAAAAAAAACAGAGGAAAATGGTCTAACAATAAAATGGCACTATGATATCCATCAATAAACACCTTAAATGTAAATGCCTTAAATACTCCAACAAAAACACATAGGACAGCTGAATGGATAAGAAAACAAAACCCACATATATGCTGCCTCCAAGAGACCCACCTCAGATCAAAAGATACACACAGACTAAAAGTAAAGATGGAAAAAGATATTTCATACAAATGGAAAGGAAAGAAAAACTGTAGTAGTAGTAGTAATTATTTCCAACAAAATAGAGTTTAAAAACAAGGTGATAGTAAGAGACAGAGAAGGCCACTACATAATGATAAAGAGAACAATCCAACAAGAAGATATAACTCTAGTAAACATTTACATAACCAACATAGGAGCACCTACATATGTAAAGTAAGTCTGTTTTTTCTTCGGTTCACTAAATTTATTTTAAAAATCATAAAACATTTCTTACAAAAGAGCACTACATTCCACACACTGCTCTGAATAGATGTCAGGGAAATATGGACTACTGTTACTTTTCCTGCCCCCCCAAATGTTCTAATGACCACAAAGCAAAGTGTTCACAATAATTATATAGGGGGAATTTTCCTTTTTAACCACCAACAATGAACAAAAATTAAAATTCACTCACTCTGCTGCTATTTCAAAATTTCTATGTTAGTTTTTGCACACCCTCCCCTAGCCCTGTTGGTAAGGAACTAAAACATTACATCTGGTGAACAGCAAAGATTTCACTGCACCTCAAATGCAGAACACCTAAGAATCAGAGGAATGCTGGCTTTTTAAACAGAAGCAGATTAAAAAAAGAAGGTGCAGTACTCCTTCAGTTTTTCACTAGTCTTTACAAAAACTTTCCAGAATATTGCTTTACACTTTTCTGCAGCAAATACTGTGCCTTCTGTACCTGGTCCTGTGTTCCCGTAATGGTAATGATTCGATCTTCATACCCTTCTAAAGGCTCATCAATTTTGATCGGAGATCCTGACTCATGATGAACTTGTTTAATCCTCTGACCACCTTTGCCAATAATAGATCCAGCCAAATCTTTGGGAACAGTTACCTGAGTAGTAATAATAGGTCCACCAAGATCACCATATGAGCCATGACCCCCTGCATAGGAATAATCATATCTGGAGCCACTCAGTGGTTCATTGGCCATCTGCCATTCTGAAGGGCTCCACGTATCTATTGCAGAGTCTCAAGTTTCATCAGCACTGAAAACCAACCATGCCATCATAACGGTCTCCAGGTCTTCCTCTTCTGTCATAGGCCATTAGATCTCCTTCTCTAGGTGGTGGTGTTGGAGGAAGAGGAAGATTCCGCACCCTGCTCTTACCCCGGCCACCTCGACAAAGAGGTGGGTGGAGGATGTCCTCGCTGAGGGCTCATACCATCATAATCTCTTCTAGGTGGAGGCATCAGATGCCCACCCTGACCAAGAGGCATTCTGTCAAAACTACCTTCTCCCCGCATGGGAAATCCCACAGGACGTCCACAGCGATCATCAGACATCATTGTAAAGCCACCATAGTCACAGGTTTCATCGTAAAAATTGGGATTGTAAGGCTGTGCATGTCCTTGGGCAGGAGACTCTGACATGAGATGAAGGATGATCTTTATGCAGTCTACAACCCCATCAGGGTTTCCTCCAATAAGCACGACCCTGTCCCTGGAATGAGGACAACATTCCTGGAAAAGCTGCATTGCTGACTGAGTCTTCTCTCTAAGTTCTTTGATTTTTAGCCCCTTTGACCCCAATAATTCCTCCTGCCAGACTCTGATAAATCAACAGTCTCAATTCACAGTCAAAGTCGTTCCCAGTATAGTGTTGGTAATTTAAGTGTTCCATAGCACCAGATTCAAGTGGGAGCTGGCTGGTTGCAATGAGTGATGGCAACTGCAGGCCCTCTTGATTTTTTGTTTCAAAATCAGCACCGATACTCAAAATGTGCTCGGGGCCAGTGCTGTCTGGGACTGAAACACTGGCACTGCAGTCTGTACGCAGAGCCTTAATATTCTTGCCTCCTTTTCCAATCACTGCCCCAGGATTCTTGCTCTGAAGCTGAATGTGTAATTCAACCATCTTATCAGTGTTTCTAGATCTTTTAAAAGCTTGTTCCTCTTCCTTGTCTTCTTCAGGGTGTTTACCCAATTCACCATTGGTTTCAGTGTTGGGGAAGGTTTCCTCTGGCTGTTCAGTTTCCATTTTCTTGGATTATATTGAACACCAGCCAATTATATATTCTTGTAGAGAAGAACTGAAGTATTCTGGGTGGGACCAACTGACACCCTAGTGCTCCAGTAGCCTATATGCCATAAACAAGTGGAATGTAAGCAAGACTTTGAGGTTGGTGCAGCTGAGAAACAGAGGATAATGGCATCCGCTATGTAAAGCAAATCTTGATGGACATAAAGGGAGAGATTGACAGAAATACAGTCATATTCAGGGACTTTAACATACCATTGACTTCAATGGAGAGATCTTCCAGGCAGAAAATCAATAGGGAGAGGGGCCATAAGTGACACACCAGACCAAATGAATTTAACTGATATCTTCAGAGCATTTCAACCCAAAGCAGCAGAATATACATAGTTTTCAAGTTAACATGGAACATTTTCTAGGATAGATCACATGTTAGGATGCAAAACAAGTCTCAATAAATCTAAGAAGATTGAAATCACACCAAGCATCTTCTCTGATCATCATACTGTGAAACTAGAAATCATTCACAAGAACACTGAAAACATGCAGATACGGAGGCTAAATAACATGTTATTAAACAATGAATGAGTCAACAACAAGATCAAGGAAGAAATCAAAAGATAACTTAAAATAAATGCAAATGAGGACACAAGAATCCAAAATCTGTGGGGTACTAGGAAAGCAATCTTAAGAGGGAAATTCATAGCATTACAGGCCTATCTTAAAAAATAAGAAAAAGCTCAAATAAACAATCTAACTTTACACTTAAAGGAACTTGAAAAGGAATAACAAACAAAGTCCAAAGTGAGTAGAAAGAAGAAAACAATAAAGATTAGAGGAGAAATAAATGAAATAGAATCTAAAAATATGATACAAAAGATCAATGAATCCAAGAGCTGGTTCTTTGAAAAGATAAACAAGATTAACAAACCTTTACCCAGACTCATAAAGATAAAAAGAAATAAAACATTGGTTAGAAAACTGGCCATTAAGAGGGAAGAAATGAAATTTAAAAATCAGCCTGTGTGGTACTTAAGAAAGTTGAACCTTTATGAGAGAAGGGGTGGGATTGAGTGCCGTAGCCCATGCCTGAATGATAGAAGGCAATTCTTTTCAGTTCCTTGTTTAGCCAGGGAAAAGAAAAGTATAAGTTTTCCTTGCACTGTGTATCTCTCCAGTAGGGTCCAGAAAGGCAAGACTAGACACATATTCTTTCACCACTGTGATCCCAGTGCCCAGTAAAGTGTCCAGTACATAGCGATGTTCAATAAATGATCGTTGAATAAAAAGGTGAGCTCTATTCTAGACTGCATTATTTCAGGGACTTACAGAAAGCTACCTCTTACTTACCCTTCAGCAGAAGAGAAACATTTCAGGAACCCCTAATACGTACATAATAAGCTACAGAATTTACTTGTAATTGGCAACTTTTTAGTTTTTAAAACTTAATAAAATTATAAAATTTTTATGTCTAATGCTGCTGAAGATATTGGGTAATATGCAGAATAGGTGGATAAAGCAATAATACAACATACTTAGAAGCACATATCAATAGCTCTAAAAGTGAACTAGGAATTTCACTTTGAAAAAATAAATCTTATGGAAATAATCCTAAACACAGAGAAATGACTTTCCTGTATGTTGAAGTGTTATTTATAATAACAAAAATATAGAGGTAGTGTAAAGGTCCATGTGGAAAAGATATGTCCTTGGGGGGAGTCATTTGACAGCAGGAAAGCTGAGGCACCGATCGTGTTGCCGACGCGTAACAGCTTCCCCCACATGCAGGAGTTTCCAAGGGAACTGTTAAGGTCCAAAAAACTGGAATAGCTCCCCCAAAACACTACACATCTTCCAAATATATAATTTAGGGTTTCCTCACTGCTGAGGATTATTATGTTTATAAAAATGTAAAGTGCAAATGAGACTATCTTTTACCAGCTCTTTTGTTTCCGTGTAAAGCTGTGAAGTTAAATAGTCCCTGCTTCCAGAAAGCAACCTCCAATTTAATGGAAGACACAGAGAGAAGTTTCCTCTTCACTGGAGATTTATTTGTAGTAGAAGTTAAAAGAGACTATATCTGTCAATTATGTTGCTGTGTCTAGCTCATAAAATCTTATTAAAGTTAATTGCTGTTGATTATTTTTTCACACCTAGCCTCCTTTTCCCCCATTCTGAGGAACTGTTTCAGCTGCAAAAGCACCAGATCACCCTAAATCAGAGATGCTACAGACTTGACACACATGTGAGGGCCACCTTCTCCCCTCTTTTTGCACTCTCATCTGTGACCCCAAAATGGGCTGAGAATCTTTCTCAACACAGTATTCCAGATAGCCGCTGGGTATAAATCATAGAACCTGAGAGATAAGGCTCTTTACCATCCTTGAATTCAATAATAAATCAGGAAATTCACTTCCCTGGTACATTTTAAATTGATTGGTTTTCCTACTGACTAGTCAAAATAAAGATGTGTTGCCCCTTCACATTCAATAATATATAGAAATTCAACATTCATCAACTCTTCTAAAATATTTAACTACTAAGACATTTTATTTAAGACATGTTTCTATAGAAGCAACTAATGAACTGTAAACACTGTATATACCAAGAAAATAATGTGCTCCTTAGTATACATGTGTTATGTATATTTTCTCTGGAAACTTCACTATTTTTCCCTGATAACTGCCAAAACACAATTTAAAGATAATCGGAATATCATAAACTATGAGATAGCTCTCTCTCAATATGTATAGAAATAATGAATTATTTCTTTCACATAACAACGAATACTTGGAGATATAGAAGCCAAGGAACTCTTTTCTTAAAAGATAATGCTAGAAAACTAGGTAGCATGCCAGGCAGACTCTTTAAAGCCTCACAATACATATCATTTGCTATTCCAAGGAATACTGAAAAAATAGACATGAGTTTAAAATAAAGCCAAGCATATAAAGCCCCTCAGCCACCTTGAAGCCCATTTCACCTTGAAGCACATGATAACATTTATTTGGAGGGACCTTGCAAGAGTGGCCTTTGGGATCACCACATTAAACCGGGCTTAAGGTACTAAGCATGCCCAGTAGGTAGGTATCTGACCAACACACTCATTAGATCTCTCTATTCATAAATCTCACCTGGAAGATGTCAGAACAACAAAAACAAGCTCAGGCACATAAGATAGCATCTGCCTCCTCCCATGCTAATTCTGCAAAGCAGCTTAGTTACAAATCTGTAAATAGCTGCAACTTTACTCCAGTCTCATTGAAAAATCAAAATGGTGTCCTGGCTGGTGTGGCTCAGTGGAGTGAGCACCAGCCTGCTAACTAAAAGGTTACTGGTTTGATTCCCTGTCAGGGCACATGCCCGAGTTGTGGGCCAGGTCCCCAGCTGGGGCATGTGAGAGGTGATGATTTTTCTCTCCCTCTCTTTCTCCCCGCTTTCCCCTCTCTCTGAAAATAAACAAATAAAATTAAAAAAAGAAAAGAAAAATAAAAATGACATCATGTAAGAGAAGCATCCTAGCATACCTGACTCACCGAGCGAAATTAAGTGGAAATGTGCCAAGCTACTTGACACTTGTTAGTCAACTTAAACAGATACCCTCCAGTTTCCTGTAGTGGAAGCACCAGGGTTCTGATGTACAGAGTCAGAGAATTCACTTACACCGATCACCCAGGGAACGCAGTGATTGAGAGACAGGAGTCAGGAAATAAATTTCATGTTATACCTAATATTTATTATCACACCTATTCAAAGGAGAATAGCATTGCCTAAATGTGGCACCAAGTTTTCCAATATAATGCTTAAAATTAGCTAAGCCTTCCTATGCACGAGCCTGATGAATTTTAAAAGATTTTCATTCTAATCCTTTAATACTTTAATTCTCAAGCCAGAATTACAGGGTTTAAATCATTAAGAAAGCAGTGGGAAAGAAAACTTCAATTTTTGGAAGAGAATTTGACTTTCTTAAATTAATTAACTAAATGTATCTACTAGTAAATAAGATACATCTAAACTAATATATAAGGTCTGTCCAGAAAAAGTTCAGCCATTGTTAATATAATGACAATGGTTTGTGTAACAGAGATGTAACCTGGCAGCCAAGGAGAGTGGACTGGAATGCACATGTGTGAACAATGATGACTTCACTGTACTAGTCAGTGGTGGTGGTAGACCCCATTGAGTGAGCATGTGTACTGTGTGGTCATCACATTCTAAATGACTGAGCTAGTAGAGCAATGAATCTGCATCAAATTTTGCACTGAGCTTATACATTCCTCTGCAGAAATTATTCAGATGATTCAGAAGGCCACAGCCATGGGCTACTGGTGATTGGCAGCTTCATCACGACAACATATTTGCTCATGCATCATGTCTCTTGCGGAGTTTTTTGGCAAAACAGCAAATCACCCAGGTGACTCATCCTCCCTACATCCCAGATTTGGCACCCTGTGACTTCTGGCTTTTCCCCAAACTAAAATCACCTTTGAAAGGGAAGAGATCTCAGACTATTGATGAGATTCAGGAAAATATGACAGGGCAGCTGATGGTGTTTGGGAGAAATGTGTGAGGTCCTAAGGTGCCTACTTTGAAGGGGACTGAGGTGTTATTGTCCTATGTACAATGTTTCTTGTATCTTCTTCAATAAATGTCTCTGTTTTTCATATTATATGGCTGGATACCTTCTGGACAGAACTTATCTATCTATCTGAAATGTACATGAGATAGACATTGACTTTACTGCATATGAATACCCAATCATGAAACTGCCATGTCCTGAGAGTTTAATGCCTACATGTGAAGCCACCTAAAAGCCCCCCTCAGGAGCACGGGTCTGTGGTTACACCTGCTGAAGTGCCCCATGTGACAGTCACCCATTATATCCCCCAATATCAAATTACTCTCCTCCTTTACACTCTTCTTTTTTACCAATTAATAACCAGTTTACTTTTAAGGAACCATATTATTAAACTAAAAGTATCTAAAATATCACAAAACAGAAGGCCTAAAAGAAACTTTCTCAAGAAAAAAGTAAGTTAGAAATATGGTCTATATGGAGCATGTGAGGGTAGGCAATGAGATGATTAATGCTATTTCCCTTTAAGAATTTAAATGCTGAGATTCTCAACAACCCTGTCTGGTAACTTAAATATTAAGCTACCTCATAGGAAGTGAAAATGTTCATATATGCTTTCACACAAAAACAGCTGTGTTGCATTTTAAACCAAACAGAATTTTGATGCTTTTTTCTTTGCAGTGTATTCATACACTAAAATGTTCATCTTGGATTCAAAAGACTGTAAATATCATGACCATATATGCTATATTTGCCTGTCTGATGACTCAAGCTTTCTGAGTTACTATTTATCCACCCTCAGTTACATATAGCCAATCACATGAGGAATTATTATCTTGAATAGCTGGGACCAATTGTCAGTATTTCAATTGCAAATGATTCTTTTTTTTAATCCCAGATTTATCAGCAGAAAAAGAATAAAAATAACAAAGGAAATCTTTGGTAAAACCATTCTGAAATGAAATGAATATCAAGATCAAAATAAAACTGAAAAAGAGTTTTTCTTTACTATTTACTTTATTCAATATATAGAACAAATACCTAAGGGCTACATTCTTTTATTTTAATTTTTCAGGAGGCTTATCTGCATGCATAAAGCATGTAGATATCAGTATAACAAATATAAGCTTTTTTCTAAGTCTACACTGTACCTATGTTTTAAAGTTTACATTTTAAAATATAATTTTGGTCATATCTACTTTAAATAAATATATTTCTTTAAAAAATAAAATTACTAGTCTCTAAAGATTATGCCTCTGTCTGTGTGTGTAAATGTTATTTACACCATAGAACAAGACCAGATTGCAAAGATTATTAAAATCAGCAAATTTATATTTTTTATTTACCACATTTACCACAGCATTCAAGTGAGTACGACAGTACTGAGATGTTTTATTTTTTAAAAATTATTTGGAATCTCCTTAGAAAATAGATTATGTGGTATTATTACAATAAAAAGAAAAATTATTTTACTTACACGGTATCTCTAATAAGAAGTGCACTTCCTAGTCTGAAACAGGTTCTATCACCTTCACAAAATGCACGTCGCAAAGAAAAGCTCTCTCCTAGATCAAACCCTGTAAAATGTGACAATTTAATTCACCAGCTTTATTAAATTTAGTAAACTCACAAAGATATTACATTTTAAATAAGATTTTTTCAAGAGAAAGACATTCTTAGAACCAGCAGTACCCCAGTAAAGAATTGTGGAGTTGTGTTTTTTTGGTTCATTTTTTGCGAAGTATAAAGAACATTCTTTTGGAACATCAAAATGTTTCCCTTAGACCACTCCCAGCTGATGGCAGCTCAAATTGCTGAATATTGTTATTATAATTGTACTCAAGTTATGGATGTAGAGAATAGGTTTCACTCCTTCCTTCAGCACATGAATAAAATTGATCCTATTGAGTTATCCTAATTGCAGTTCACCTATTTCCCATGGTTTATCTTTTCACATATCGTTCATGATGTACATTTGTGTACATTGAGAAATACAGCAGTCTCTGTAGATGTATTCCTCAGTGCTAGATTCCGTACGATTATATTTGCTTTTGTTAATGAGGATTTTCTGTTCAGTGGCTTCAATTTTATATATTTTTGTACATTACTTTTGAAAATATACTTCAAGTTTGAATCTTATAGAACCCTTGTAAGTCCCACTTTAATTTTTGGACTTGATTTGGATTTACATGTAGTTTAACTTTTGGGAAACTTCTTACCATCGTGTTGAATAAACTTGCTAGTAAGTCAGGTCATAGCACAGGCTGATACAATCAGCATGATTTCATTGCAAAGTCTATTACGGTCAGCAAGTTTTTGCTTGCTAAATACAATTACTTGGTGAACACAACTATACATAAATTTTGAAAATGCCATCTAATTTATAAAAATCAATAAAAAGGTTTTGGTAAAACTCTTTCATGCTAGATGCTGTTTATAACAATGAACATGCCGAGAAAACATTCATTCACTCAAAAAAATAAAAAGAATTTTTGTTGTCCATATCTATGCACTGATTTATTTCAATTAAAGTTCTGTTTGGGATCAGCAAAATTTCTCGATTTCATTTGTCTCCTCTTAGGATGTAGAAGGATAACATATGTTTCAAAAGACTTAAATATTAATTTTCTTTGACCCAGGGAATTATCCTAAGTAAATAATCAGAGTAGTTCACTGTAGCAGCTCTGATAGCTAAAGACAAAAATTTCATTAAGTAAAAAATATTACTGCCATTTTTTAATAGATTTCAGAATTCAACTAAAATCTAAGCAGGCTTTAAAAAAATCATGCTTTAGAAAAATATATATTGATGTGGGGAAATGTAGTGAGATCTTTCTCATAAATTTTCTTTTTACAAAATTTCGACAATGTATAAAACTTCTATAATTTTAAATAACCATTTTTCTACAAGAGGTTGAGTTGTTGGTCTTCAAACAATATACAGCTCTGTTTTCAGCACATTTCTTACATAATCCATATTCTTTGCTTTTAATCTTTTATATTGATGCCTTCATCTTAAATTACAATGTCAAGGAATTACCCATAATATATTACATGTTTGGTGATAATTTTACACATAATGCTCCTTTGTAAAGGATTATAATGCATACCTGAAACTTCTAGTTCATCTCTGTTGTCTTGTATAAACTGATGCCCCTCTGTCCTCAGGATAGCACATCGTTTTTCTATTTAAAAAAAGAAGTATTTAGGATTTAATTACATTTCCTATCAATTTTTTCAAATAAATTTGAAGCAAGCAATATAATTAGAAACTTAAAAATAGAAATAAATTAAATGTTTTATTAAATTTCTGTAAAATGAGGATAAGAATATTACCTACCTAATAGTGTGTTTGTGAAGATTACCTATAGTCATTTATGCATGTGAAGTGCTCAAATAGTACCTAGTATGCAGTAAATGTTTGTTAGTGTTAGCTATTATTACCATTATTATTATTATTATTATTATTATTATTATTATTATTATTATTTTAGCATCCCATTGTTGCTATATACTTGACATTAGAAAATTAGTTAGCTTTAGCTTCATTAAATTCTCATATTCAAAGTATATTCCAATATTAAAACAAGTGAACCACTATTATATTTCAACATAACTTTAATACAGATTTTGGTATCAGATGATGTTAAACTTCAAAATAGAAGGCGACTGATATGAACTGATCAAATTCCCTCCAAAATTCATATATTGAGGCTTTA
The DNA here is from genome assembly GCA_004026765.1 of Micronycteris hirsuta. Lineage (NCBI taxonomy): Eukaryota > Metazoa > Chordata > Mammalia > Chiroptera > Phyllostomidae > Micronycteris > Micronycteris hirsuta. The sequence continues at coordinate 45,420 of PVJI01006613.1, read as the reverse complement.
ATGTATAATGTGATGGTATTTGGAGGTGGGGTCTTAGGAGGTCATTAGTTTTGGATGATGTCATAGGGGTGAGGCCCCCATAATGGTGTCCTTATTTATAAGGAGATGGACAGACAGGAGCCCTTTCTTTCTCTCTGCCATGTGGAGAAACCAGAAAGAGTACCCTCACCAGAACTTTGTCACACTAGTACCCTGATCTTGAACTTCCCAGACTCCTGTGTGAAATAAATGATGTCGAAGCCACCACCTAATACCAACAAGGTATTCTTGAACTAAGACAGCAACATAGATAGATTTATTAAAAGACAATTAAAAAGTGAAGGCCTCTTATATACAAAAGTGGCCTACAATGAAAAAAATGAGAAAATTATTAAGAAAGTATTATAATTAAGAGTTAATGCAAAGATTTCTTAAAAGGGACACAGGAAGCACTAATTAAAGACTGATAAATTGGACTTCATTAAAATTGAAATCTTTAATTTCCCTAAATCTAAATCTAATATGTTGCTGAGAGACATTAAATGAATTTAATTATATTCAAAGAAATAAAAGATATAGTTTGTCTCCATTCAAAGCAAATTTACATATTTAACACTACCACGACGTACTCATACAGTAATGTACATGCACACACTAATTTTTTATTATCTGGTTATGTTTAAATATAGGTCAAGCTAAACTCTAGGAAGGTAATAGTCAACTCATAATTCAGACAAAATTGCAGCCAATTTTTAGAATATGCCAAGGTAACTGCACCATTGGAGAGATCTTCTTAAACTAAATTTAATAAGTATTTTGGCATCATGCAAACCCAACCTTAATTCTTCACAGTTAAAATTCATGTTTGGGTTTAATGACCTAAAAGTTTTTAATACAGAAGGGAGATAAAATTGCTTAAAGCCAACTTGACCTCCTGTTCTGTGGAATGCGGAAACTCCTGACTCACCAGTTCACCTGCAGAGCTCCGGCCCCTTCTTTAACAAATACATCACAGAGTTCAGGGGCACGGACAGGACATCATCTTAATGTATTTAATCAGAAGAACAAATTAGATTCCAAATAGTGCTACCACTTACTCAGAAGCTTCAATACACATAAATGAAATTATAGCACAGAATAATTTTGGAGATTACTTAGCTACTTTGGAAATTCCTACTTCAGAGATCTAAACATAACTGCAGGTCCTATATAATAGTATAATCAGACATTTTGTAAACATTGCCAATTTTTAAGTCTGAATTTATAGTCATTTTTATAAAAACCAAGTATCTCATCAAGATCTCTGCACCAAAAACTAGAGAATGTTGCTGAGAGACATTGAATTCCTAAACAATTGAAGACGTTAACCAAGTATTTAGATCATAAGATTCAGTACTGTCAAGGTGTCAGTTGTCAACTTATTTCCATACTCAATGCAATACTAAATAAAATCCCAAACAGAGTGTGTGTGTGTGTGTGTGTGTGTGTGTGTGTGTGTGAACTGACAAGCTGATTCTCAAATTTATACAGAACTACTAAAAAAGTAAATAGCCAAGGCAAAGTCCAAGAAAAACAAGCTAGAAAACTTACACAGTCAGATATCAGGAATTTTTATAACATTGTGTTTGTTGGTGCCATATAGGTAAATAGATCAATGAAACAAAGAGCCTAAAAACAGACCCCTGCAACATTTATTTGCCATAAAAAGTCCAGTAATATACAATGGGAAAGGGATCATCTTTTCAATAAATGGTTCTGGCTCAATTGGATCTCCATATGGAAAAACACTGAATTGCTCTGGCTGGTGTGGCTCAGTGGATTGACTGCTGGACTGCAAACCAAATGGTTGCTGGTTCGATTCCCAGTCAGAGAACATGCCTGGGTTGTGGGCCAGGTCCCCAGTATGGGGCACGTGAGAGGCAACCACACCACCCTCTCTTCCCTCCCTCTCTTCTCTCCCTCTCTTCCTCCCTCCCTTCCCCTCTCTCTAAAAGTAAATTAAATCTTAAAAAAAAGAAAAACACTGAACATTGACCCTTACCTCACACCAAGCACAGAAATTAATTAGAGATGATCTTAGACCTAAATTTGAAAGGTAAAATAATAAAGGACTAAGGAAAACATAAAATCTTCTTGAACTTGAGGTAGCAAAGATTTCTTAAAAGGGACACAGAAAGCACTAATTATAAAAGATTGATAAATTGGACTTCATTAAAATTAAAATCTTTATTAACCAAAAGACAATATTAAAAGCAAAATGGCAAGCCACAGCTAGGAATCACACTCTTGCAACAGACATCCAATAAAGTATATATAGAATATACAAAGAATCCTCACCGATCAATAAGAAAAAGACTGAAACCCTATTTTGAAAATGTGCAAAAATAACAACAACACCACCAACAACAAAACACTTAAGCACTTCACAAAACAGAATATCCAGATTGTCAACAAGCATATTACAGGGAGCTCAACATCATTAGTAATCAGGGAAATGCAAAGCAAAACCACAATGAGATACAACTAAATAGCTAAGAATTAAAGGCCTGACCACACTAAGTGTTGAGGAGGAGGCAGAACAAAGAGAACTCTCCTACATCACTTGTGGAAGTGGAAATCGTACAACCACTTTAGAAAACTGTTTGGCAGCATTTACTAAAGCTAAATATACCTGAACCCTATGATCCAGAAACACAATGACCCAAGAGAAATGAGCACCAAAATATGAGTGTAAATGGCCCTTTTAAAAGAGAATATTCATTGCAGCATTACTCATAATAGCCTAAAACTGGAAATAACCCAAATGTTCACTGACAAGAGAAAAAATAAATAAATTTGAATATATACAATGAAAAACTGCATAGCAATAAAAAAAAAGAATGAACTACTGATACATGTAACAACCTGAATGAATCTCAAAGATATAACATTAAGTAGAAGAAATGCCATTCCAAAAAAAAGACCACTCACTACAAAATTCTCTTTTTATGAAGTTCAAGAGATTGTACAACTAATCAATGTCAGTGTACTGGTACCTTAATGGGGCATCAAGTGGGGGCCAAACTTGGGGTTCTGTAAATGTTCTATATTCTACCCGAGTGACAGTTACACAGATGTATAAATACATGTATAAAAATTTATTGCATTCTACATGAAAAACTTGTTTATCTTAGTGTATGTAATACCTCAACAAAATGAGGAAAACAGCATGTCTGTGAGAAAAATACTTTAAACTAAAGGTGATTCTTGCAAAACAAAACAAAAACCAAAATTCAGGCCAAATTTTTATAATGAATGAGACTATAATTTTTATAATTTTTGTGACTATAAAATAAGATTGAATTCTTCACAATAAGGGAAGCCCCAATATATGATTGGCAGAACAAATCTCGAGACAGTGAAAATGGACTTGCTACTATGACCTTTTGATAATGAAGGGAAGGTAAACTGGCCTATTGCCAAGTTGGAAACAGTATCTGTCTTATTTAAATTCTTCCAGAGACTTAATGAATATATGATGTCAAAGTAATAAACCTGTCACTTTGAATGAGTTGAATTCAACATTTCCATCAATACTTATGAGTATTTCTCCACTGAAATCATTAGTTTAAGAAAATCGAACACAGCTTTATATCTTTAGAATGTGTTATTGTAAAATGCTACACAAAAGAAATGAAAACTAAATGTTAACTATTTGGCAGTAAGAGTAAAGGCGTAATAATCTGAATGCATGAGTTTTAGAGACCCACTTCATAAAAATGGTAAGGTAGTGGAAGTGGCTATCACAAACCGAAAGTGTTAACATTGACACATGCATTTTAATATAAAATAAGGCACACTTTCTCAATAGATGTGCACGTGCCTCGAAGAACCGCCGGTGAGACCATTGTCCAAACATCCTGTCGGGTAGACAGGAGAATCAATGCCGTGTGCCATTGCAAAGGCTCTCTGGACTGTTTCAAAAGTAATTTCTAAAATTTCACTGCAAAAAAAGATGTATTACTTAGGGACCTTCATTCAACAGAACTTTTGAAAGAAAATGCAGATGTTTTTAATAAATTCATGCTAAAATGTTGTTAGTGGTTGTCAGGCTCACTTTCTTTCTACCTGTGCTTTATTAAAGGCCTTGGGAAGTTTGAAGGGTGGAAGGATGTGAAAAGGGACAAAGGAAATACAAAGGAACGCAGCTAAATCAGATTTGAGATTATCTAGATTGTATTTAGATTACCCACAAATATATATACATTTTTTAAAAGATTTTTACCCTTTTCTCCCTCCAAAACTCAGAATCCTGAGGACCTAAGAACAAATCGTTAAAGAGACGTTATGTGACTTTCCCTCACATCACAAAGCCAGCTGCTCAGAGGCCAAGTTCAGGAACATGTATAAAGGACACATGGACAAAACCAAAGCGGGGTAGAATCAAGGGTGGGAGGTGGGGATGGCTGGGGTTGGGGCTAGTGGTGGGGGAAAGCGGAGACAACTGTACTTGAACAAGAATAAAAAATGTAATTAATAAAAAAAGAAAAAGAAAAACTAAAGCTTCTTATAGTCCAACTTTTTTTCTCTATGTGGGACAGTGCACATCAAAGCCAAATTCTAAACAGAATGATAGAGTACCTATAAAACTCTCCTCATTCTTTAGAAGAAATGCTCCTCCCCTCCATCTCAGTTTGAAACATGTGCTTTTAAAAAAAAATCACTTTCCCCTTAATCTCTAAATCCTTCTACTATGTTCTCACCTACTGGCTGGCCTTCTATTGTATTGCTAAGCATTATAAACTGAGATTAGATCACATGTCTTTGCAACATATTTTCTTATCATTGTTCTGGTATTTTTTATACCCACTCAAATAGGTTTTCATTTTAATAGAGTATTTACCGAAGGCATGTTGAATTCCCTTTTCTTTTTTTTTTTTTTTTTTTTGCCTCTCAGAAAGCTAAAAAGCCCAGACCAGTTAAAGTCTATTCTCTAATTTTTCATTTTCTTTTCAGTTGATTTAATACGTAAAAGATCTGTGAGTGTGGCTGATACTGAAAATTGACCAGTCACTCCATATGGACACAGAGGCCTCCAGCCTTAGGAAAAGCCAGGGGTAGGGGGGATCATTATAAAGAGGAAAATTAAATTAGAGGCATCATTAAAAATAGATGTAAATGGGCCTGGCTGGTGTAGCTCAGTGGATTGAGGGCAGGCTGGGAACCAGGCGGTCCCGGTTCGATTCCCAGTCGGGGCACATGCCTGGGTTGCAGGCCAGGTCCCAGTGAGGGCCATGTGAGAGGCAACTATACATTGCTCTTTCTCCCTTCCTTCTCCTCTCTCTCTAAAAATAAATAAATAAAATCTTTAAAAAAAGTAGATGTAAACGTGTTCTATTGCATTCTTTATAGTTTGTTAAGGGTTCTTAGTATTACTTAAGCTATTCACATACCACTCTACTGACTGTAGAGAAATAAAATATATAATTTATCTTTTAACTTTGCTAAAGTGTACTATTTCTATGCATTTGTACTTAAGTATTCATATGTTATGAATAATATAGAATAGCAGCATTCAATTAACTGGGAATTAAGACTTGTTGAAAGGTCTTTAGGGAAGATTTGTTACTGAAAAATATTAATTCAGAAACCTACCCATTCACCTATCTGGTAATAGCCTTGGAAGGCAAGTGTGACCATCTCCCAAGAGGTCTCTCAGGGTGGTATTTCTTGCTTTGATAAATTTTCCGGAGTCCAAGGTGTATGTAGCCTTTGACCTTGCAGGCCTACAAATCAGATTTGACAACACACAAAGCACAGACCCCCTCAGCTCCTCCTCCTCACTTACCTGATTGTAGTCTCCTTGCCTTTTTTGTTATTGCTCCCACAAGCTGAGCATGCCCCTGCCTCGGGCGGGGCCCTGGGACACGCGGCTCCCCAGGCGTTCACATGCCTCTCTCACTGCTTTCATGTCTCTGCTTCGGCATCCCCACGTGAGGGCAGCTTTCCCTGACCACTCTGTGTGGTAAAACCACCTCCTCCCTTCACCTCACGTAGGACCGCTAGATATAGCAAATACAAATACAGGACACCTAATTACATTTAAAGATCAAATAAATAACAAAAATATTTTCAGTGTAAGTATATCCTACACAATACTTGGAAGATACTTGTGCTGAAAAAAATATCATTATTTACCTGACCTTCAGATTTAACTGGGTGTCCTGTATTTTATATTGCAACCCTACTTGCATGCTCATACTCTGTGAGTCCAGAAATGATGGGAGTGAATGTATCAAGAAGGTGACAGTGAAGATTGAAATGGGAAGGAACTGAGACACAAGAATCAATAGGACATGATAATGGATTGACTGTCGGGAGAAGGGAGAATTGGCTTGCTTAGCTAGGTAAAAGTTCAGTTTATTGAACGGAATCCTACTAGAAGAAGAACAGAAGATTGGCTAGGAGTAAATTAATCTGTGGTGAGACAGAGGAGGAGTTAGAAATGTTAACTTTGAGGTGTCATTAAAAAATTCAAATGAAGTTATTGAACAGGCAGTTAGAGGTATGTGTATGGAATCGGAAGAGCGGTCTGGGCTTTGAAGAAAATTTGGGATTGATTAACATATAAATCATATGTAAAGCCACAGGGACCTAAGAGGAGAAGAGGGAAGTGCTATCTCCAGAGAAATTGCAACATTTCTCTTCTCTTGTCCATTTTTCCTGTTCTGTTTTACCCATTTCTTCATATCCATGGGAATATAAATAATATACTATGGAATTATTATTGCCAGTGAAACTAAAATCTGTCTAGTTTTATAAATGCTCCTCTATTTATCAGTCTTTTTTCCAACATTATTAAGGAAATATTAAGAGTATTAAGGAAAATTGTTTACCTTTAGTGGCAAAACTCATGACACAGCATTTGTTTGCCTCAGGATGGGAAGATGAAGAGCAGCAGTATACCACAGAGACAGACTCGGTTTGTTTTTCTTTCATAATTGGATCAAAATAAGAGCTCTCTCGGGATTTGCATTTAAAATAAAAAAGGCTAAAACCAAATTCCTATTGGACAGAGGTGGAAGCAGGCCTTTAAATTTTACTTTTGCTAGTTGCCCTCAGCGCCCCCCTGTTCACTTCATACTTCGACAGTGAGTCTGAGAAAGGACTGCAGAGTACTCTAGGTTGGGAGAAAATCATTGGTTAACAAAAAATAGGTACATGGGACCAGAATATAACAAAAATAATATGGAAAAGTGACCAAACAAGAAAATAGAGGGGGAAGGGGATAAAAATATTTTAACAGATCACAAAAGATCACAGAACCTTCACTACTTATTTTGTATCTAAAGCTATTCCTCCAATGGAATAGCAACAATACCTTTATTAAACAGTGGTGAAGCTTTCCACCACTTAGAAGTCACAGAGCACATCGGTCAGTAGTACCATGCTTTCACGGCACCACAGTGAACACGAGGAATTCTTGAAAACATAAAACAACATCTCCACATGACAGCGTAGTTTCTCCTCTGAATGACAGAATGCAATGTTTGCCGATTCGTAAAAACCAAATTTCAGAATAATGGTTTTTCTTGTCATTAACATAAAATTAGTTTAAAAGCGTTTATGTGTATAGTTTGGGGCCTAAGTTTATAATTGATTCAACCTAGACACTTAAAGTTTTGCCAAAAGTAAAAGAAAAATTATGATTTAAATGGATTCTACCATATGTCTTTTAAATTTATTTATTTATTTATCCTCATCTGAGGACATTTTTCATTGCATTTTAGAGAGAGAGGAAGGGTGAGAAAGAAACGTCGGTCAGTTGCTTCTAGTGTGCGCCCAGACCTGGGAGCACATGCGTCTAGACCGGGACCAACCCTACAACCCTTTGGTTACCGGACAGTGCTCAAACCAACTGAGACACACTGGCCAGGACTTCATATCTTTGTTTATTAATTGTGGTTTTTTGCTGCTTTTCCTTATTATGGTTTTCTGTTTTTATTACTTTTGATGATAATTCTATACTTTGTCTTAAAAGAAAAAGAGGAACTTTTAATTATCTGATATATAAGTTTCTATCACAGAAGAAAGTTTTTAAGTAACTGAAAAAGTAAGTTTTGAGATGGTCTACATGCTGTGTAATTTTTAATACAATTCTCTTCCCCACTCTCTTCTGACAGCTAAGTTGAAACTTCCACATTCAAACAGAACTTCATCTGCAGCATGAAGATATGCAAATATACCTTATCTCATGACCCCCACATAATAGTACAATTGATGAAAAATATTAAATACATTGTTAATAGTCTCATGATATTAAAATTCAAGTTGTTCTTGAATCTCTTCGTGTTACTCTTAGAGTCTGTCTCAACTGGGACAACATTCTAAGTATGGTAACTGTTAAATATACCATAGAGTTAAAGCAAAGCAATTAAATGACTCAATTTATCCTTCATATATTTAGGTTCAACAGTAGACTGTTGACAACTTCACAGACTCGAGTTGAAACCCTAGCCTCTCCCTCAGATTGGTTATATTTTATTTTTAGATGTAATCACTTCCCTCCGGTAAATGGTTAGTGACCACACGCACAGGTCTGCACATGAGGAAACTGAAACGGGAACGTGTGCTGTGAATCAGCTACACAAGACACGAGGAGTGGCCTGTCAGCCCATGCCCAGCGGGTCATCCTATGACAGGGCTGTGCTGACATTTTAACTTGTGCAAGTGATACCTGGAGTTAAGCAATTTCCATGGCATGTTGAGTATGCCTTACTTCATAAGCACCTTCTACCAAATGGCATGATAAACACCAACTCATCATTTTGTTTTTAATTTCCTTTATTACTGTATGTTATGTGAAACTTGTTAGGGTTCAGATTAATTTTGAAAATTATTCATAAAGATTAACTTGGTAAGTTAATGGACCAGCATATATACATCTTGGTAGGTCTACATACAATATAACCTGATTGAAGAATTGAGATACCAAAGCTGCAGAAGCAAAACATTCAGGGGAATCCCAAGCTGGGGAAGTTTCAGTCCTGCAAGATGATTAAATTCCACAGATCTGCTGAATTACACTGTGCCGGGAGTCCATAGCCCTGTATTATATATTTGGAAATTTGTTTAGAGGGTAGATCACATGTTAAGTGTTCTTACCACAATAAACAAAAAGTTACTAAAGGCAAAAATAACTAAATAAAAGGGACCTAGTAGCATAAGATGCAGAATAACCAAATGAGAAAAAAAAAGAGGCAATTTTGCTAAAGTTGAGTGTTTCTAAGCCTCTCCTCAGACCTGCTGCACTAGGTTTTCCTGGGTGTAATGACCGAATCCCACCCCAGGCTTCCCTGCATGATGGGAGTCTCTGAGAGTGGGGCCTGCAAATCAATACCCTCAATGATAGTTGCTCCCTCAAAAATTGGAAAACCATTTATGTAGATACTTCAAGTCATTGCTATCATCAAAAACATTTATTATGCACCAGCATGTGCCTAAAAACTGTGTCCTTCTTAATTAAATATTCATTTTCCTTTCTAACCAAAAAAGTCCTATGCCCTCTGATTAAGTTGCAGTTTGCATTACTTACTGAATCTTTTAAAAGGAAGAGATAAAGAAATACAGAAAAGTAGCACCATTATCAGAATAAACTCTCCTGCTCAATGTACTTCTTTCTGCCATGAGTCACTACTGATTTTTTTCTTACTGAAGAAAGTCTCCCCCCCAAAAATATGACAGTCACAGCTTGTCATTTGTACAGTGGTAGAATACACAAACTTTCATGTGAATTATTTTAGAAAATGTATCTCCTGCCAAATTAGTAAAAAAAAAAAATCATAAAGACTTACATAACATTCCCAGAGACTAAAATTTGTTACAGCTTTATAAGAGATTATTTTTATTTTACATTTGCTTTAAACTCAAAAGTCTCTGCTAGAGCATATTTATACCTGTTTAGCAAAAATTATTAAGCAATATACTTAAAAGAACAAATACAATGAGACTCAGAATACATCACCACATGTGATCATCATCAGAATCCATTATATGGGATTGTTTGCCTAGGACAGTTGAAGTTTCTCTTTGATTATCAAATGGCTTCTTCAATGTACATAGCTCAACTTTTAATTATGAGGTACATCTAGATCAGATCAATAACTTACACATCCTCAGTGTTCAAGAAAAGTCTTCCAAATTAGCCCCATAATCACATATAAAAGGCAGAGGTGGAAGTAAATATTTCAAATTGCCTTCAAGCTCTTTGGAAATATTTATGAGGTTGATATTCTAACAATTGCACATAAATATTATCTATTTAGTTCAAATATTTTGTTCACCTCATCTGAGGCATCACCAAGCTGATGTGTAATTAAATGACATTTCCTTTTATACCTTCTATTCTGTTTTTCACTTTTTCCTAATTAAGATTAGATATGTCTCCAGTTAATCCTAATGGGTGATGGGTTTCTGTACTTATAATATGAATAACTTACAACTTAAAGGGGAAAAGGAGAAATATATGCACATGGAGATGAACACAGATATATTTATATTTGTAAATACCAATGAGAGAAAGGAAAGACCACTTAGATTAATATAATATACACATAAAAATGATGTAATTTTAGAAATTCTCAGTGCTCAACAGGAAAATCAATGGGAGAAACAATGAATTATTACTTATTTTGTCCTAATAAAATTAATCCATGGCCTCTTCAACTTTAACAAGATTTATTTTCATAATTTAAAAAGTAATTTAAAGACTATAAATAACATTTGGTAACTAGAAAAAGAGGTGGCCTGGATACCTGGCTTGTCCCTGACGGTCACGGAAGTGGAAGCAGGAAGCAGGAGCACTGCCACCCAGAGCCAGCATTTCCAAGAGCCAGTGTGACTCATTGTGCCTTGAAACCATGTGAACAAGTGACCACAGACCTGCAACAAAACAAAATATTTGAATTGAGCTTATTATATAATTCCTTACATTGTATATCCAGGAAATCCTCCTCACCAAAGAGAACATAATAGATTTTTACACTATGTATAATTATGTACAATTGCCCCTTGGTATCGATGGGGGATTGATTCCACGACCCCCCAAGGATACTAAAATCTTTGGGTGCTCGAGTCCCTAACATAAAATGGCATAGTATTTTTATATAGTCTATATTTGCATATAGGTTACAGCAAGGTATGCCTACATATCGCTTCGTTTGAGTGGACTCAACATTGTTCTCGTCAAGTGGCAAATTTAAGTTTTGCTTTTTGAAAAATCAGGGATTATTTTTTCTGAATATTTTCAATCTAAAATTGATTGAATCTGGATACAAAACCTTCATGTACAGAGGACTGACTATAATTGGATATTGATTATATCCAATTACATGTATACCTTAATGTGGATGAAAGAACTCTGAATATATTTTCAGATTAGTCCCTAATTATCCCTAAATAAATAAATTAGTCCCTAAATAAATAAATAAAATCTTAAAATGTCCATACAGTCTCTTATAAGTTAAATTTTCACTTCTTTAAAATTTTTAAAAGCCACACCAATTACAATAATTTGTGTGTGTGTGTGTTTGTGTGTGTATACATATATATATGAATACTGTATGATTTCACTTATAAAAGCTTACCAGAATAGCCAAATTTGTAGAGACAGACAGTAGATTTGTGGTGGCCAGGGGCAGGGCAAGGGAGAAATGGGGAGTTAGAGTTTCAATTTTGCAAAATGAAGAGTTATGGATGGTGGTAATTCTGACAACCATGTGAAAGTATTTAATGCCAATGAAATATAATAGTTAATTTTATGTTAGGTGTATTTTACTAGAAGGTGGTGAAAAAATAAAGACATTTACTGAAGAAAATACAAGATATAACACTGTGAATAGGACAATGATGTCTCAGTCCCCTTCAAAGTAGGCACCTTGGGACCTCACACAGTTCTCCCAATTGTCATCTGCCTCCCTATCATGTTTTCCTGAATCTCAGAGTCTGAAATCTCGTCCCTTCCAAAGATGATTTTATTTTTTAGAAAAGCCAGAAGATGGCCCTGGCTGGTGTGGCTCAGTGGATTGAGCGCGGACTGGGAACCAAAGGATCCTGGTTCGAGTCCCAGTCAGGGCACATGCCTGGGTTGCAGGCCAGGTCCCCAGTGAGGGCCATGTGAGAGGCTACCATACATTGCTGTTTCTCTCCCTCTTTTTCTCTCTCCCTTCCCTCTCTCTAAAAAATTAATAAATAAATGAAATCTTAAAAAAAAAGAAAAGCCAGAAGATGCAAGGCTGAGTCTTGGTGGGCTGAGTCACCTGGGTGTTTGATGTTTTGCCAAAAAACTCTGCATAAGACATGATGCATGGGTGGGTGCATTGTCATGATGAAGCTGCCAATTACCAGTGGCCCATCGCTGCTGCCTTCTGAATCATCTGCATACTTTCCATGGAGGAATGTTCCAGCTTAACACAAAATCTGATGCATATTTGATGCTCTACTAGCTCAGTCATTTTGAATGTGATGGCCACACAGTACACAGGCTCACTCAATGGCATCTAGCACCCCCACTGACTAGTACAGTGAAGTCATTATTGTTCACACATGTGCATTCCAGGCCACTCTCCTTGGCTGCCAGGTTGTATCGATGTCATGCAAGCCATTCTCAGTGTATTAACAATGGCTGGACTTTTCTGAACATCATACACACACACACAGTATTTGTCCTCTTGTGACTTTATTTCATCATGTGCTCAAGGTTTGTCTATGTTGTAGCGTGCGTCAGAATTTTATTCCTTTTTAATGCTGAATAATATTACACTGTATGTTTATACCATATATTGTTTATACATTCACCCTTTGAGAGATGCTTGGGTTGCTTCCACCTTTTGGTTATTGTGAATAATGCTGCTATTAACATGGACATACAAATATCTGTTCAGGTCCTTGCTTTCAATTCCGAGTACATATCCAGAAATGAAATTGCTGGATCTTATATAATTCTAGTTTTAATTTTCTGAGGAACCACCATAGTGTTTTCCATAGAAGCTGAACCATTTTACATTCCCAGCAATGATGCAAAACAGTTCCAATTTCTCTACATCATCATTATTTTTCATTTTTTAAAAAATAGCAGCCCTCCTAATGGGTGTGAGATAGTTATTTCACTGTGGTTTTAACTTTCATTTCCCCAAGGATTAGTAATGTTGAGCACCTTCACGTGTTTATTAGCCATGTTTCTTTGGAGAAATGTCTATTTAAATCTTGCCCATTTTTAAATTTGTTTTTTGTTGTCGTAGGAGTTCTTTATATATTCTGGTTATTAACTCCTTATCAAACATATGAATTGCAAACATTTTCTTCCATGTGTGGGTTGCCTTTTCCCTCTGTTGATTGTGTCCTTTGCTGCACATTTTAAAAAAATTTTTATGTAGTCCAAATTATCTATTTTTTCTTTTATTGTCTGTTAGGTGTCATATACAATTATTTATATTTTAAATTATAACTTTATTTTATTTATTTATTTTTAGACAGAAGAGAAGGGAGAGAGAAAGAGAGGGAGAGAAACATCAATGTGTGGCTGCCTCTCATGCGCCTCCTACTGGGGACCCGGCCCACAACCCAAGTGTGTGTCCTGACTGGGAATCGAACTGGCAATCGAACAGCCTTTGGTTTGCAGGCTGGTGCTCAATCCACTGAGTCACACCAGCCAGGGCTAAAATATAACTTTATTATTTGCTATTCTATTTTCTGTTCTGAATAATAGTTTTCCATATTTTGTCTTAATTAATACCATTACATTTTCTAGAAACTAAACTATTTCGTTACTGGATTAAATAATCACTGCTAGTGGAATAATTATTGCACACATAAAAAGTAATTTTTCCTTCTATTTAAAGAGTAAAATGGGTATATGCAATGCCCACCATACCTGAGCCTGTCACTGACATCATATTTAACATTAATGTATTACCTCCTCAAACTGTTTGTCTTTCTGAATGCATACCACTTCTTTGTAGATATTACAATAAAATATTTAGTAAAGAAAATACTTTAAATGGAAAATTTGAACATTATTTAAATTAATTTTTATAGTAAAGTAACTAGCACTGAAGTGAATTGCAAGTAAAAATATCATGGTTCCCTCAGTGCACTTGACAAATGCAGTATTATTAGAATAGCTATTCTGAGTTCTAAGTTTGCAAATAATATATTACATGTTTGCCACCATTCAAAGTTTATTCTAGAGTTAAATATAAAAGCAGCCATCATATCAATGCCTAAATGTCATCAACAGACACTCGTCAGAAGACAACTCAAGTCACCACCTTTGGTATTCCACATGTGCCAAACACCCTAAAATCAGCATTTTAAAATTAATTCAAGATTTTAGATATTTCTGGGTGAACAGCTAGAAGCAGCAATTTTAATATTAAAACCATATTTGTGGTTCTAAATATCAAACAGCTGATTTTATGTCTTATTTCTTTTTGAAATCTCTCATCTAGATATAGTCCTGATCCTTATATGACTTTGCAAACTTATCCTAGCTATTACTTCAAGTCAGTTGGTAACTACTAAAGCAATTAATTATATTTCAAAGAAATAAACTCACAAATATTGATGTAACTTTCAGAGATGTTACATCTTCATCATTTGCATTTTTAACCTAAGTGATTTTTATTAGTTGATAAATTAGCAGCATAGTATAGTAGTTAAAACCATGGCTTCATATCTGAGCTCTGATACCTATTATTTTCACTCAGTCTTCATTTATTCACGTGAAAATGAGGAATAATACTAGCAACAGATTATTTAACACCTGGAAAGAGTATAGTAGGGGATCTTGAACAAGGTACATGTTCATAAAAAGAATATCTGCTATTGTAATTTCTCTCTATATATTTATACCTAATAATTAGTAAAAAATTTAGTTGCATTTCTCTCCTTAACCTGACATTAATATTGATATTTGGACAATAAGGAAGTGCCAAGGCAATCTAAAAATTTGTTCATTGAAGCTCTGACCCCTGTTTCAGGAACAAAGAACCGGAAAGCTATATAGCCATAAGTATAAGAATTCAATCTTGCGGTCTCCCAACTACTTCCTTCAGCCACTTAGAGAATGAATGATTGTACTTAGCTTCAACCTCATATATCCAAAAGATTTGAAGAATAGATGTTATGGTTAGTTGACTAAATGTTACTAGTTACTAAAGAATTGCTATTCTACAAATCCACTGAAATATCTCAGGCCAAGATCAGCAAGCTCTTGAAAGAAGAATCCTTCTCTCTGCCCATCTAATTCAAGTGTGGGTAGTACTTCCAACAGCTAGCCATTCCCTCCTCCTTGAAACCCTCATTCTCATTGGTCTCTCCAGCCTCCTACTCCCTAGGCTTTCCTTCTAGATTCCCTTCTCATATCTTTTTTTCTTTCCTACCTGATTTCTTACCACTGGAATCTCGGGCCCTCCTCTGCTATGCCCTAGCTCAGAATATGTCACCCTAGGTGATCTCACCATTCTCTGGGCTTTAAATACGATCTGTCAGATGATGAATCTAAAATTTACACTTTCAGCCCAGTCCTCCTCTCTGAACTTTATACTTTGCATCCACTTGCCTACTCAATAATCTCTCTTAGATGTCATACAGGCATCCATATCTGTACAAATTAAATGTTTGATTCTCAGTCACAACTTGTTCCTCTCATGCCCTTCCCAGTCTCAATAATTAGCACCCAACAAAATGTTCAAATCAGAAACCTAAGCATTCATTGATTCTTCTGTCATCTGTATCACCATCTCCCACATCCAGACTATCAACAGGTCATATCAGTGTTACCCTGAACACACTCAAATCCATTCACTGTTCTCCAGTCCTCTGCCACTATCCTAGGTCAGATTGTCCTTATCTAGACTTCTCAACAGTTTCCTTAACTAATTCCCCTCATCCATTATCTGCTCCTGACCAAATTCACCCTATATATAGCCCTAGAGAGCTTTTCTTTTTAAAAAAATGTTTATTGATTTTAGAGAGAGAAAGGGAGAGAGAGAAACATCGATGTGGGAGAGAAACATCAATTCATTGCCTCCCATACATGTCTAACTGGGGATTGAAACCCCAACCTAGGTATGTCCCTGACTGGGAATCAAAACCCCTCCCCCAAACTTTTGGTGTATGGGACGATGCTCCAACAAACTGAATGAACACACTGGCCAAGGCTAGAGAGCTTTTCTTAAAATCAGAGTTGGCTCATGTCATTTCCTACTTCAAACCCTTTAATGGTTTCCTGTTATACTTCAAATGCAATCTAAATGCCTTTCTATGGCCTAGAAGCCATGAATAATCTGGCCCCTAACCACGTCTCCAGTCTCATTTGCTACATATCTCTTCACTAATGTCCTATTCCTCAAATTCCCTGGCTCTTTCTAACCTCAGCACTGTTGTACATGCTATTTCCTCATCTGGGAACACATTGGGCCCCACTCTTCCTACGGCTTTGAGTTGAAATGTTACTATGTGGAAAAACTCTTGCCTGACCGTGGCCTGGCCCCCTCATGCCCTAGCTCAGAATATTCTGTCTGTGTACATCTGTTTACTGCCCTTACTCAACCCCATGCTCCTTGAGGGCAAGGACTTTGTTCTATCTCTGTATCCTGATCACTTGGCATAGCACCTGAAAAGCAGGGACTCGATAAGAATTTGCAAAAAAGGTGAAGGGATTAAGAACTACAAATTGGTAGTTACAAAATAGTCCAAGGGATGTAAAGTGCAGCATAAAAAATATAGTAAAGAATATTATAATAACTATCTATGTATAGCGCCAGGTAGATACTTGGAATATCCTGGGTACATTTTGTAAGGTATATGATTGTCTGACACTATGCTGTAGAACTGGAACTAATATAAAATAATATTGAATGTAAACTGAAATTAAAAATAAAATTTTAGTAAATAAATAATCATTAGCTGAATTGTTAAAAGTAAAAAACTGCCAATTTTCAAATCTTCAAATACAGTGAATTAAACTTTTCTTTGAATCTGTAGTGATGATAATTACTTTTTTTTTATAATTCTTAAGGTATTTCAAAATCTTATGTTTCAAAGGTTATTATAATGAGTATCTTTTTGTATATTTCTAAAATGTGTTTACTGTTGGATGTTCTTGGTTCCGATCTTGATTAAATAGAGATATATTCTACTCAGCTAGGAATATTTGAAAAAAACTTTTATCACATTCTCAAAATTAATCCTGTATACATTAAAAAGAAAAACAAAACAGCTTTTCCATATCTTTAACCTGTGCTGTAGGCTATCGGCAGGGGTGACCCCAACAAAATTGCGAAGGATGAAACTTTCCGGGTGGTCTTTCTGGACCTCCCCTCCAGATCTGTGTCACTCTCCCTGGACACCTGACCTTCTGCGCTACTTCCTGCTGCCTTGGACCTACCTCCGGGGCCCTCCTTGGATTTCCCAGTTCTGGGCTTTGTCCATAGTCTCCTTCCTCATCAAAACTTGCCTATTTTCTATCCCGTCCCTCAGATCCCAACAAAGTGACTATCAAGATAATGTTATAAATGAATCTAAACCAATGTTATAGTTTAATGCATTCTTCTTCCTGGGTAAGATTTAAACTTTAACACAGACCTGTAATGTTTTCCGAATGGAGTGAGTAATATAGAATCTCAGGATAATGTATGTGGAGGCTGAGCTCTCTGAAGGCCCTCAAATCACATTTTTTCCAAACCTGTACAAAGATGGCTCATGATACATTTTAAGAAGGACATGAAGAATGTTGGTCATACCTGCTGTCATTTTCTGCAGTAGAATTTCTTTTATATATGGTGTTTTATTTTAACACTCATAATAACTTAAGAGGCAGGGATGTCTGACCCTCACATTAGCAGGGTATAGGGCAAGAGATCCACATACCATATATCTAAATATTTGAAAGTTAAAAATGGAGCTAATAAAACTTATAAGAAATAGCTCTGGCTGTTGTGGCTCAGTGGATTGAGTACTGACCTGCAAAACAAAGGGTTGTTGGTTCGATTCCCAGTCAGGGCACATGCCTGTGTTGCAGGCCAGGTCCCCAGTGGGGGGTGCTCGAGAGACAACCACATGTTGATGTTTCTCTCCCTCCCTTCCCCTCTCTCTAAAAATGAATGAAATCTTTCAAAAAAAAAAAAAAAAACTTGTAAGAAATAGAAAGGCTTTTTTCCATTTTATCTTGGCAAATATATCTTGACAAAGACCTGAAAGCCAAAGTAAAGTTTAGAACTGTAAGGGATGCACTGGCCTTCAGCCTGGACCATTCCCATTGCTGGATCCATATGCACCATGAGAAGCCTCAGCCACACATATGGTTCTAAGCTCCGTCCACAACACCTGCAAACAGCCACTTCTTGACCACCCCGTTGGACCTAGAGTTGTTCACACCTAGTGGTTTGGCCTGCCCCTGGGAAAATGGCCTCAAGGAAGAGTTCTTCCAGATCTTATGAAAGGACTAAAGGTCATTCAGTCAGGATCTTGAGTAACCAGAGCCTGTTCCAGAAGCTTGTTCTTTGGGTAGGCAGGTCCCCTTACCTGTCTGGACTCTTAACCCTGAGAGGAGGTACACATCCAGAGCAAGGGCATATCAGGACTGTCTAAAAGGGAGAGCCCAAGGAAGCAGGATCCCTCTTGCCTGGGCCTAAGGTGGCACTGAAGACAGGCATTAGGTTCCTATTCTATAGGTAGGAAACGTTTAAGCTCACAGAGAAAAATCCCAGAGTCTGAGATTCAAGTCCAGTTCTGCTTGACTGAAAAGCCTTTGCTGTTACACCACATTTACTATCAGGATTTGGAACAGAGCTAGCATATTCTATACACGTTCTTTTAAATTTTTAGCTATCTCTATAAGGATACAAGTCAGACCTTGAAGAGTTCCCTCCAAGTGCTACAAGTAGGAAAGTCACAATTGTTAGTTCACTCAGTAATGCCAGTGTTGAGTAGACAACACTGCCAGAGCCTATGAACCTCTAAAATAATCCAGAACAAAAAATAAATAAATAAAATAAAATCACCCAGACAACCCTGCCTGTAACTAATTTCTTGTTTCCATGTTAACAAAGAGATAATAGCTGCCTAAAGGCCTAGCTTTCACCTCTCTCTAGCTCTAACCTATTATTCTCACCATCCTCTGCTGAAGAGAATAGCTTTAGACACTGGTAAATTAAAGGTATTATTTTAAAAAGTCACTATCCCTTAAACTTCCTTAATCCAGCTCTTGAAATCCTATAAGGCAACTACCAAAACTAATGATATTTAAATCAGGACATGGGTTTTTAAAAACCCCTTATTAATCTATGTTTGTGTACAGAGAGCATAAAAAGGACAGAAAGGGATATTGGTAAACATTTGTTTTTCATTCCATTGATAGAATGAGATTCCTACTATGTGCCATTGGGGATACAGTAGTCGTTGGGGATCCAGCAGTGAGACAATTAGGGGAAATTCCCGGTGTCACTTTGGTTAGGAAGACCAAAAATAAACAAACACATACATTATCTTTGAGAGACAAAAGCCAGAAAGTAAAGGAAGGCAGAATAAGTAGATAGAATGACGGAATGGTGGGCTTGCTAGATGAGATGGTCAAGAGCCATCTCAAAATAAAACAAACCAAATCTGCCCATGAAACATGAATAATTTCACTGCTATGCCACGTAACATTTAGTAATGCTCATTCTGCATCTTTGAAATTTGGTATTACACAAAGGATCAGAGCATTAGACCTAATACCAAAATAGAAAATAGCATAAAAAGACAAAGAAGAAGGAGAGGAAAAATGGAAAGGGAATACTGCTCTGCTTTACATAGACTGTTAAATGAGCAACACAAAATTTTGACTCTCAAAAAAGTAGGCTTGGTTTGTTAAATGACAGAAATAATCCGTTTTCAGAGCATTAATTATAAAAAGAAATGCTATGTGGCTGCGTAGAAGGTCAATTTTTAAATCAAATCATCTTGACTACATTCCAGTATGCATAACACCAAGAAAATCTGGCCATACTGTTATAAAGTGACACATCTTGTAAATAAGCGAAAACAGCAGGTGTCTTACATCTGTTCTTTTACCAATCTTTAGGAACTACCATTTGTAAAGCTATACTAGAGTTGTAGACTATTGGAGAAAACCAACTGCAAAGTCATAACTACAGAATTAAAACTCCAAGCCAATAATAGAAAAATATACTCTGAGTTTAGTACTAGATATAGCATTACTTCATGATTTTTTTAAATGACTGTAGTAATGAAACTGAGGTTGGTTTTAGAAGTCTTTTGAAGCTTAGACAAGGTTTCTGCCTTCTTTATATTCTACAGATACCTTTTGACCTCATATCTAATTACAGGCATCATCATTAACTTAGGAGTCTATATTAGAAATTTCAAAATCATCTCCAATTCATTCATTACCCTCCATATCAAGTTTCTATCAAAATTGATTATCAAATCACACATCAAAATTATAAGAAAAATATAAAACAACCATCATTCTGAACCATCAGAAATTGAGTTGAATGGAAGTCTGACATCTGTGGAATTAAAGAAACCACATCCATCAAGATTGGTATGAGGGCAGAGATGCAGAACGGGTTGGTCCTAATCCAAGTGTGGTGGATGAAAATTCTGGAGGGATATCTCAGGAGTGAGGAGTCCCAGCCCCAAACCAGGCCCACAGCCCAAGGTTCTGGTGCCAGGAAGTTGAGTCCACAATACTTCTGGCTGCAAAAATCAGTGGGGATTGAGTCAGTGGAAGAAACTGGAGTCCCAAGCATTTCCCCTTAAAGAACCCACACACACACAGACTTACTCAGACTCACTCCCTCTGAACTCTAGCACTGAGGTAGGCACCTTGAAAGGTACCAGTGGCATACATGAAGGAACTGAAGTATCTGGCATCAAAGTAAGAGCTGAGGGACAGCTTTCTCCCAGACAGAAAGGTAGGCAGAGGCCATTGTACCTTTTCTGAGCCCTCTCCCACAGAGCCACAGAGGTGGCAAGTGGGTATCAAATCTGAGACTCCATCAAGCTGGCTAACACTGTTTGCCCCACCCTGGTTATCCCCTGAGACTGTGTCCCACCTAACTTACAGGTCAACCCAACCAGTTAACCGTGACTTTTCAATATGAATGGTTGGTCTTGGCTTATGCTTAAAACTTCCTAGATCCTATCAAACAAGCAATAGCTAAGTGGTGCCTGGTCCGGCACTAGTTATAGACAGTATAGATTCACAGCCTAGGTTTGCCTGGGAATCTCCAAGCCCAGCACAAGTAACAGCCATCTCAGATTGCTTCACAGCTCACGCAGGGTGGGCTTAGACAGAACATAGATGGGGGCTTACCTTGACCTATACCACCTGGGAAACCCCAAAGCCTGAACACCCAGTGTATAGCTACAGACCATGTCCGAGCACCACCGCTGTGCCTCTGCACAACTGATCCTCCATGGAGGGTGGAGGTTGGTGGTCAGTGGTCAGTGGTCACAGTCAATCCTTAAAAAGGATTTGCCTGGGTAAATCCCTCCCATTGATCTACCAACAGCAACCAAGGCCGAACTACAAGAGGAGGGTGTATTCAGCCCACACAAATGACATACCTTGAGTACCCAACTTGGGTGATAGGGGAGGCTGTGCCACTGGACTCTGTAGGACACCTACTACATTAGGCCACATTACCAAGACATGGAGTCATAGTAGCTCTACCTGATACACAGAAACAAACAGAGGGAGGCTGCCAAAATGAAGAGACAAAAAAACATGGCCCAAATGAAAAAACAGATTAAAACTCTAGGAAAAGAACTAAACGAAATGGATATAAACAATCTATCAGATGCAGAGTTCAAAACACTGGTTATAAGGATGCTCAAGGAACTTAGTGAGAACCTCAACAGCATAAAAGAGATCCAGTCAGAAACAAAGAATACACTAATTGAAATAAAAAACAATTAACAGGGAAACAACAGTACACTGGATGAAGCCAAGAATCAAATCAATGATTTGAAACATAAGGAAGCAAAAAACCACCAGTCAGAACAACAAGAAAAAAAGAATCCAAAAAACGAGGATAGTGTAAGCAGCCTCCACGGGTGGCAGAAACAGAAGAGAAAGAGTAAGAAGTTGAAAATCTATTTGAAAAAATAATGAAAGAAATCTTCCCTAATATGGTAAGGAAATAGACATGCAAGTCCAGGAAGCACAGAGCCCCAAACAAGATGGATGCAAACAGGTACACACTAAGACATACCATAATTAAAATGCCAAAGGTTAAAGATAAAGAATCTTAAAAGCGGCAAGAGAAAACAAGTTAGTTACCTACAGGGTGTTCCCATAAAACTTCCAGCTGATTTCTCAAAAGAAACTTTGCAAGCTAGAAGGGACTGGCAAGAAATATTCAAAGTCTTGAAAAGTGGGGACCTACAGCCAAGATAGCTCTACCCAGCAAAGATACGATTTAGAATCAAGGGGCAGATAAAAAGCTTCTCTGACAAGAAAAAACTAAAGGAGTTCATCATCATTAAACCATTATTATATGAAATGTTAACAGGTCTTATCTAAGAAAAAGAAGATCAAAACTATGAACAATAAAATGGCAATAAATACATACCTATTAACAATTGAATCTAAAAAACAAATTTAGCAAGAAGAATAGAGACAGAATCATGGATACAGACAGTGTTTTGATTGTTGTCAAATCAATGCAACAATCAAAGGAGGAGGCTGTGGGGGAATGGGTGAAGAAGTGAAGGCATAAATAGGTAGTTAAAAAATAGTCATGGGAATGTAAAGAACAGTATAGGAAATGGAGTAGCCAAAGAACTTGTACGCATGACCCATGGACATGAACAATGGTGTGGGGATGGCCTGGAGGATTGGGGGCACTGTGTGGAAGGGGGCAAAAGGGGAAAAATTGGGACAACTGTAATAGCATAATCAATAAAATATATTTAAAAAAATTTTATCAAGTCTACTTTTAAAATGTCTTTGGAATTCTAACCAATTTTCTCATCCTCAATAATACTGTCTTAGTTCATGTCCTTATCATTTTTAATCTGGAAAGTGCAACAGGCTAACCAGACTCCTTTCTTCCCATCTTGTTTCCCTTAATTCCATCTCCTACTGCTCAAGAATTACATTTCTAAACCAAAGATCTAATCACCTTAGTGTTCTGCTTTACAAAAGTCATCTGGTGGGTTTTCATTGCTCACTCCTCAGAAAGGCATTCGAGGCTCTTTGACAGTGGGGGTCTCAACTCATCCCTCCACTCAGGCCCTGCTACCTCCTTCCAAATGAACTGTACTCCACCAAATTATTCACAATTCCCAAAGTGTGTCAGGCTTCTGCACATGCTGTTTTGGCTGCTGGAATGTCCTTTTAATTACCTTTCCATCTGGTGAACATTTACTCTGCCTTCCACATGCAGTTCAAATGCCATTGCCCCTATGAAATCTGTGAGAACCATCACAGATAGTGCTTGCTACTCACTGCCTTGAGATGCAACAGAGCTTGGTGCCCAAACCTGCTTCAGTGTGGCCTATATTGCATTGTAAAAACTTGTGTGTATTCTGTCTTCTATCTATATTGCATATCTTGGAGAAAAAAACTGTAACTTATCAGCTGGGTATTGTTTAAACTTGGCATTTAGTAGGTACTCATTTATCAATTTGTAAGATCAGTATAGTTTAAGGCAATACATTTGGTCTAAAATTAAAATAAATGAAAGTTTGGAACTGTTCAGTTATATATCCAGAAAGGGACTTACCATTCATAGAAAGATATGGGTGAAGTGAAAGATCATAGACAAATATAGAAAACATTACTAAAAGGAGGCTCAGTGAACATAATTTCAGTTATTTTGTGGGACTTAAAAATATTATCAAAGTTGGTCTCTTCTTCACAGAAAACATATTCCCTGGTTCTTAATGTTTCTATTCCTCTAAAACTGATCAACCATATCACTTCTCATCCAAGTTCCACATTATTTCTCCTGCTACTTTAAAACCAGTGCCTACTTCCCATGGAATCTCTAACTTCAGGATCCCCTCGAGCATGCTTAATTATTTTTTCTATCCTCAACAATTTTTTTGTTTTATTGACTTGCTTCTTTGAACTAGAGTTGTTTCCATCAACTACCATATTTTTCAGACTATAAGATGCACTGCCCCCCCCAAATTTGGGAGGAAAATGGGGGTACGTTTTACAGTCTGAATGTAGCTTACCTGAGTTCTGTTTACATTTACATTGGTGAAATATTATGTTATTTATGTTGTTAAATATTTTACCACATTTTTTGTTTCAAAGTTTTTTCCTGTTTTCCTCCTCTAAAACCTAGATGTGTCTCATGGTCTGGTGTGTCTTATAGTCTGAAAAATACAGTATATGTAAACTACTCTCAATTTCAACCATCATGACTGACCTACATTTTTTTCAGATTTCAATTCTTTAGCTCAGTTTCCACAGATATATTTATGTCAATGATCCAATGCCACTTAAAATTTTAAATTAATCTATATGTACAGTTCTTCCCAATGTATTAACCTTTCCTAATGGTTTCATTTGACATGTCTATTAGCTTTTTGATCTAATAATCTTACAATCTCATGTGTACCTCTGATTTCTCACCAACAGAGACCATAAACATTATGCATGGTTCCACTCTTGCATTCACCATCTTTTTATCAATTTCAAAATTCAACATGCCATTTCCCTGCCTGATTATGCTACGTGCCTACAAAATAACCTAAAGAGCCCCTTGCCTCTTAGCCTCTCCTTCCCAATCTCTCCTTGGCAGGTGCTATCTGCTCTCTACATCTCAGGTTTCACCCCAGCTTGGATTCTCTGTCTTACCAGGCACATGACGACTCACTCCCACCTCTAAGCCTTCACACATGCCATTCCTTCTGGCTGGAATGTCCTCCCTCTTGCTCTCTTCTGTTAAGCCTTGTTATCCTCTGCCTCTTTAAGATATATGTCCTCAACAGGCCTGCCTTAAATAATCCATCTCCACTCCCATTTTTTCCAGCATCCTTTTCAGGTTATATATTAGCATCTCTCTAGTCCTGCTAGTTTTTATTCCTGTTTTTTTTTCTCCATTCTTCACCTGAATTTGTATTTATGACACCAATTAGCAACACAACCGTAGTGTCTACTTCCATATCTTCTCTGGCCTCTAAAACCATCCATTCTGTGTACTCACTGGGCATTTCTGTCTGCTGGGGGAAAATAAACTAAAATTGCAGCAGGAGAGATTAAACTGGAAGAAGAAAGTAGATGGAAATTTTCCGTTTCTGGGGAATATCATGGGTTCCCATCTGTTTTAGATGGTTTCCTTGGATGATGATTCAGATTCAGAGAGAGTGTCCAAACTGTGATAATAATCACATTTGGTTTTCTTTCACCTTTTTGCTCTTTGTCTCATATCAGGTTCAGGCTCACTTCCCTACTCTACTGCCCACCTTTGCCCACCTTTCCCAGGAAACGGCACTTAGATCTCTTACCAGTTTGAGAAATCAGGCTGGACAAAATGTCATGGAAGCACCTACCACTTACTTCCTCCATTTTTTATCCACTGTGGAGAGAATAAATTTTTCCACCCTTAGGGATCACCCTTCTTTTTTTTCACTCTAACAGATATTCCTACCCCAAAATATCCTTTCAGCCTTCCCCAGAAAGAGGCATTTTGGTGCTTTTGCACCATCTGAACACTGGAACATCTCAGCTCCTCCTTTGCAGGCACCTATCAAGGATCTCTACTTAGGGTCCTACAGTTTTCTCGCCATGCACCAGTCAGGAGATGCTGAAAGATAACACATATGAGCAGAGAAGCTTTAAAAAATCTCCTAAGGAATGACAGTAGTGCTTGATTTGAGCAGAATATGAAGCACCATTGCTGCTCTGTCTCTGTTTTTGGTGGTGGTGGTTGGGGCGGGGGAGGGGTTGGAGTGGTTTTATTTCATGCCCTCCATTATCAGGCAGATATAAATTCCTGTTGAGCGTCCTGACCATCCTCCCGTCTTATTTCTCCTCAGATTTGTCCTCCAAGCAGATGGGACCAAGATGTCTTGGAATTGGGGGCTGGAAGGAGGCAGCGCAATTATATCTTTTACCCTTCCATTGCCCAACTTCAAGCTGTGGTCCAAGGTCACTCACTCACTGCTGCAATTCCTCTACGGTTGAATTAAAACTGTAGGCATTTTCAGAATTCTGGGTTCTCCTCTTTTTGATTCCCAGCCCACTATCCCCTGAGGCGGTCACCGTGTTCTGAAAGCCTCTCCACCCTCTTGCAAATCGACGTCTCTCCGAGGCTCCCGTAACCTGGCCCGTGCAGAGCTCACCTGCCCACCGACTCCCTGCTTCCTCCCGCGCCCAATAACCTCTGTGGGGCAGGTTTTGCCTACACGCCCGCCTGCTCGGAAGTAGCTAGCGTGCGGGGTGGCGGTGGCGTGCTTGGCTCCGGGCCAACAAACTTCTCCGGGACCCTGCAGCGACCTAGCCGGGCTGCGCAGCTCCGCCTGCTTCCCCACGGCCGCCGCGGCGCCGGCGCACTGACAGCGGTGGCGGCCGGATCTCGCGCAAAGGCGGCGGGGCTGCGTTTGGAGCGCCGGGCCGGGACGTTCCCGCGGCCGCGGCGGCGTCTGCAGGAACGGCTGGGATGGCGGCGGCGCTCAGTCCGGACGCGCTGCACAAGCCACGGGTAATTAGTCTCAGGACGCGCCGGGACGAGCGGGGCAAGACGAGCCGGGGAGGCCGGAGTCCTGGGACCCCGCGCTCGCGCCGCCCGCGAAGGCGCACTTGGGAGAAATACCCGCAGGTTGGATAAGTAACAGTGACCGAGAGCGAGGCACCGGAATCTGTGTCCTCGCTTCCCGGGGTGACATCTCTAGACACAGACTAAATATTAATATCTAATGGCACGAATATTTATTTTGAGTTTGTTTTGTGCAATTGACACCGTGGATATTTTTATTCTGTATATGATGTCTGTTTTCACCCGCATCAGCAGTGTTCCTAGTTCCGCTTTACAAACACACAGAGCCAGAAAAACCACCTACAACGAAAGTATAAAGTATATAGCCTGCATTGTGTGAACATATGAATCGAGCTACATTATATGTAGCATATTAAAGTGGCCACATCGTGCCAGACGTTTTTGGTCCCATCGCGAAGCCACCTATGCGAATGCGTAATCGCAGGTGTGTATTATTCATCCACCAAAACATATTTACATGTGTAGCACAGTTTTTACATTTTCTTGAAAAGCAGATGCACACTAATGACCAGAAACATGAGCAGATGACATAGAATCGGCATGTGCGCGAGAGATGAAGTGAAAGGACCGGTCGCGAAGCTGCGCAGCTTACCTTGAACGTGTGTTTGACCCCCTGAGAGGCGCAGTGGAGTCCGAGCAGGGCTGCCGCACCGCCGAGGAGTGGCCCGAACAGGCTGCCTGCGAGTGGGGAAGGGGGACGCATCTCTGCCCTTATTAGTCTTTCCCAGTGTGACCCTCCCACTCGGCGAGGACGGAGGACTCCGCAAGACAGGACTCCACCAACTCGTGCACAGGTTTTCTTTAATTACAGCAATGTCGCCTTGGAGCTGGGAAGAATGCCCTTCAGGTTTACGTTTTATTAGCGGTTTCAACAGATAGAATGATGGTCAGATGCCAGGCGCTCAGAGTTTCTCACTTCTGATTACGAAATGTCTTCAAAGTATTCTATGTGGCATACATTCACAGGTAGATAATTGGCTTTTTAACAGTTGAGCTAAAAAAGGATAGCTTTTATGTTTCATTTTTCACTTTTATGTCAGGAGTTTATATAAAGTTAATGAAGAGAGCCTGCCTGCCTTCCAGTCATGCGCCTGTGTACAGGTTTGTGTGTCTTGGTTTGTCTCAGTGCACAAAACTATTTTGTGATTTTAAATATCATATTTTTCCATGGATTGGTGTTTCAAATCCTGGGTTTTGAACTCTTTGGGAGTGTTTTGAACATGTGAAGGTGACATTTTTCTATAGATTTCTGTGTGTGTGTGTGTGTGTGTGTACAGAGTGTATGTATTCAATAGATACATACACATATATAGTAAATACATATGTACATTTGTAGGTATATACATATGTGTGTATACATAGAGTGTATGTGGGTATAGATATATTGTATGTGTGTATATACATACACACATATACATATTTGAAAAAAATAAAACCAATATAGAATTGCAAAAAGTAACCCAGTCATTAGAAAACAGATGAACTGATGTAGTGTTTTTAAGTTCAGGATAGCCACAGTTGGGGAAATAGGATAAATTATATTATTGATCCATAATGGTGAAAATCATTAAGCTTAAAAGTTACCTTAAACCATAGAAATACGCTTCACATGCCAGAGCTCCAGTATCAGGAAATAAAATCAGGCTCGCAAAAAATTAAAATGTTAGAAAATTTTTTAGGAGATAACTACCTTCCACTTCATTGAAATGAAACTGTTAAAACAACTCATGGTTTTTAATCCTGTCTTACATCATAATCAAAATACCTGTAGTTTTAGAGCTTTGCATCCATAGTGATGCAAACTGTGTTTATATGTCAGGAATTAAAACCTCCTAATGTGTTTCCTTCCCATGTGATTTCATCACTACTTTTCGGTTGACAATGGAACGAGACCAAGGAGGGAGGGTACCCCATGAGTCACGCAGCTCAAATGGCTATTTGAAAACATGATCCACAAACTTGTAGCGTGCTTTTGGTGATCATTTCACTAATTTTTAATAAAGTATTACCACTCTGAATTTTTCTTCTGTCTAAGCAATTTTACTTTACCTTTTAATTGTTAGTAAATTGAAATAAGAGCATCCAGGCTTTATTTCTGCAATAGTCTACAAAATTCACCTTATTTACATTTAATTGGTACTATTTATAGTAAGGAAAACGACATAACCGGAAGTCCAAAATTTTGTCTCTGGTTTGTGTTTTAATACAGGTAATCCAGCTTTAAATTTAAAACATTATTTTCATAAACATTTTAATAATTTTATAATCTTTAAGATGTTTTTGAATTAGCCAAACACAGTTATATTTTTATTTGTATCCTAAAGTGTGACTGTTACTACTCACAACATGGACCAAAGATTTGGGAAGAAAGTGAGAAATGAATAAATAAAATTTAAAATAATAATTATCTGTTGCTTACTTTGTTCCTAGATATACCAGCATTCCCACATCAATAAATATTCCCGCATTTTTCTTTTAGGAAAGTGTTCAAATGTGGACTGGTTTCATGATCAAAAACTATTATACCCCTAGGTTATGGTCCTTTACGCAGACTTTCCACTGAATTTTAAAGGGACTTCAAGTGGATGGAGTCTGTAACCAAGAGCCTTTATTTAACCCAAATAAAATTGTAAGTGACCAGTCTTTCCACATGCTTCGGAATCTGTCGCTGGTGAACAAACATCTGAAAATAACAGGAGAAAGAATCTGACAGGACTTTGAATTCCAGCGAACAGCTTGAGAGGCTTCTAATGCATGTATGTACTTAAAATTATTTTTTTAATTCCAAAAACAAACTGCTTTCAGCATTTATAACCCATGAAAGACACGCTTAACTCTATTTATGCCAGTAAGGTAAATGAGGGATAAATTTCATTTAATGCACTTAAAAAAGCTGTTCCATATTTGTAATGCCCCACTTACATGATTTAAATGACATGATCTTGCACCAGATTTTGATAACTACCTGATAATGAATTGGAAGAATGTGTTTTTCCTAAGCCTCATTTCTCAATCTCTTTTGTTTTATAGCTCTTTCCTTTATTTCATTTTCTTCTTTTTTTGTACTTTCGTAATCCCCAGCCATGTAGCTTTTTTCCCTTTTGTAATATTTCACTTTTCTCCTCCTTCATAGATTCCATTTTCCAAGAAGAAAGAATTTCAGCATTGCCCCCAGCTAATTTCTTAGTTACCAAACCATAAAAGTGTTCATTCTTTATTGAATTTATGGGGCACAGCCATATATAACTTCCATACATACCCCATGGAAATACTTCACTGCATCAATAGTGGATGAACAGACATTACTGTTAACTGTAATTACCAAATCTGACTTGTCATCACCAACATGCACTTCCTATTCTATTCTTTTTAGGCTAGCTAGTACTACGTATGATATTCTGAAGCGTAAAAAGAAAGTTGTCATATTAAGTTGTAAATTTTTAGTCATCATTCAAGGTAACTTGGGGCATTTTTAAATTTTAAATGCCATTTTTTACCATTGTTTTTTAAAATAATTCTCTTCATAGCGAAAATAGTATTTCGCTGGCGGTTATGTTTGCTTCCATTCCTGGAAGACATTCTAGCTCCTGACATTGACTCAGCTTAGAAATGAGAGGAAGAAGTGATCCCAGAGGGGACTTCCACTGTTTGTTTCATCCCTCCGAGGGATCGGTGCCTCTGAAAGGAGATGTGGTGGAAGGCCTGAGTGGGAAAAATGTTTATTAATGCACAGCCATTTCTCAAAAATCATTTTTAAAAATAAGAAAGAGAAATATTCCAGTAGAAAAACAGGCAACAATGTGAAGAGGCAGTTCACAAGGGAAATACAATAAACACATGAAAGAAATCAACTTAATGAGTATTCAAAGAAAAGCACATTTATAAAGGAACAATTTTTCTCCTGCCATTGTGGCAGGATTAATATTAGTGATTGGTATAGATGAGGAGCATTCTCAACACCTCTAAAAGGAGCTTCGGTCTTCCTAAATTAGCCATGTATATTAAAAGCTTTAAAAAAAAATATGCATGTAGAATCTGCTTCGTAAACTCCTAAAATAGTAACTGTTATTTCTGAGCTGAGATTATGGGAAATTTTGATTTCTTCCTCTCGCTTATCTGTCATATATGATGCTTCCACAGTGAAATGTACTACTGTTGTAATAAAAATACAACAAACAGGAAGAAGTGTGGAATTTTATGTATCTCTGACAAATTCATGAAGCAATGGTGTTAAGAGAGCTAAGAAATCTGCCTTTCAAGTACTCTTTTCCATCATTTCCAGAGGAATCTTCTAGGTAAAAATTAGTATGTAACTTAAAACATTTAAGCTTAGTATAGAGATTTCACAAGGAAGCAGATATTAAACTGTTCACTCATTCACTACATATTGTTGAATGCCTCTTAAGCACAGCCCTGTAACGTACAGAAAGATAGGTTGCACATGGGCCCAGCTCCTGGAACTAGTATTTGGTAAGAAAGAGAAGATGTGTGTACATACTTAACGATAACATGAAATGAAAATATAAACTGCAATAAGCAAATTAGATATAAAATACTGAAAGTTCAAAGGACAGGGGAAACTATGTTCATCTGTGGAAATGTCAGGGTCAGAAAATTTTAGCGAACAAAATACAGACTTTTTTGGCAGTCACATAAATATACTTACAAATCATCGTAGAACCATACAGGAAGGGCCATGCAGCTACATATTTATTTGCTAAATGGTGAGCTACTGTTTCTATATAAGTCTTTGTTGAAATCAATTAACAGCGAACAAGCCCACTTCCTCATTCAGATAAAGGACATGAAGTATCTTATTTCCTGAATTAAATCCTTACTGAAATAAATCCTTTCTCTGGAATTCAAGGCCTTAAACGGTGTAACTTTAATTCGCTCTCTTCACTTACCTTACGTGTACATCATCCTGCCACATCAGATTAACTACTTGTCACCACAGAATAAACATGTCCCATGTTTTCTCCACATTCGCATTCATCGCGCTGCCTTCTTTTGAATCTCGAAGTGGCTATTAAAATTCTGCCAATCATTCAAGGCTTATTTTAGGTGTTACCTATAAAAGGATTCCTTCCATGGCCACCTCCCACCAAACAAATGCTTCCGTGCCTCTTAAAAGCAGAGCACAATTTATTTACACCTTTCAAAGGACAATCTACCTTGTTTACAAACATCCGGTATTTGTCTCTCTGATTTGATTGTAAACTCCTTCAGGACTAGAATTGTGTCTTCTCACTTTTAATAACACCCAAAGCACCTAATACAACAAATTATTTTTTCATAGTGTAATCTTTAAATATTTGTTGATGTGAGGCCTATAAAGGTTAAGTAGCTGAGGACACACAATTTTGACGAAGTATAGACTAAATGTCAGAATTTGTATAGGAAAATGGTATGTTCACGTGGGGATTATATCTAAGGGAGTTACTATGCCACTAAAATGTTCACAGAACAACTTGTTTTCACCTACAAAAGACTCTGAGGACAGAAACATGTCAACCCGGGACTGTCATTAGTTGAAAATGCCCTCATCATAGGCACTCTTCTCTCCTTTTCCAAACGTACGGTCAATATTCCGTATTGAAAATTAGAACATAACTTTATTTAATCTATTATTAGAACATGAAAAAATGACCTAATTAAACTTTGTTCTAACTCCTAAATGCTTTTAAATAACAAATCCAACATAAAAGAAAAATATAAATGTAATTCAACATTGGCAAATTATAAATGGTTAGCTAGTATATTATGTTTATAGAATTATATATTTTTTCACTGTAACCTCTTTTCAGAGCATTTATGTTCAGGTTAGAACTTACTTAGCTTATTCTGTAAGGTTCTCATGGAGTCATTTTTAAAAATCACCATGTACTAGGTACAGTGTTTTTACATATTTTATCTTTTTAAAATCCTTCAACACGTCTGTTGTCCTATTTAGCACTAAGGCTCTGAACCAAACCCCGGCAGAGCCAGGATTTTCTCCCCAGTCTGCCTCCTTCCAGAGTCCAGGCTCTCAGTCACCGTGCCCTGGAACCTCCTCTATACTCACGTTGTCAGCAAACATTCCGCAACCACCTGTTTGCGACCCTACGGAACCTGCGAGGCTGTCCGAACGTGTGCTCAAGGCGAAGCACGAGCCCCAAAGATACACGGCCACGAGCATCATTACCCTTAGAAGATAAAAATATGTGAAAAAGAAAAATATGAATGAACCTGTCTCTAAGACATGAATCAGTTTTAATTAAGAAAAAAAATCATCAACTACATTAGTTGAACTAAAAATTATTTTATTATTCAGGTGTTGGGCTGCAACACGCTTCAGCCTGTACTGACTTAAAAGAAAAAAAAAAATCTAAGCTAGCAAATGAGGTAAAGTGTTTTGCTTAGTTGACTACTCAGCTAAGGCAAGGTAAGATAAATTTGACCAGACTCTGTTCTCTCTCAGACGTGACAGATTTACCAATTTTCTGATAGTCAAGGACATTCTTGCTGTCAAATTATTTTACCATAAACCCCTTTTTACCCATCTTAAATGTAAACTTCTATGTTTATAAAACCCCTTTTAAGTAATTATGAGAAGTCATAAAACATAGCTAGTGAAGGAAATGATGATAGCTCATAAATCTGTACTTATTTTTAAGCACTTCAGGTGTTAACCAAAAACTACAAAATATTATTTTTCTTTTCTGGTATAGAGGAGTTATTTATTTTTAATTAAAAAAAAAAAAAAAACAAAACCTCATCGCCCTGGCTGGTGTAGCTCAGTGGATTGAGTGTGGGCTGGGAACCAAAGTGTCCCAGTTCGATTCCCAGTCAGGGCGCATGCCTGGGTTGCAGGCCGGGTCCCCGGTGAGGGCCATGTGAGAGGCAACCATACATTGCTGTTTCTCTCCCTCTCTTTCTCCCTCCCTTCCCCTCTCTCTGAAAATAAATAAATAAAATCTTAAAAAAAAAAAACAAACCTCATGGCTTTTAGTATTTTGATAGCCATATTAAAATCCACTATCTTTTATCTAAAGACTTGCTTGCCCTGGCTGCCAGACACTACTCTCATGCTAATCCTAACCCCAGCTGTGGTCACTGCTCAGCTGATTCCGCTGTGAGGCCATCGCTCCGTTTTGGCCCAAGCCCTGGGGATGCTGGTGACATCAGAAGCCTGGTGCCATCTGAACTGGAGGAAGAATCTGTTTTCTCCATCAAGGTCAGTCTAATTATGGTGGTTTCTATTAAAATGACAATCTCAGAGTCGGTGACATAGATGGTATTCTCAGGCAGTGTTCAGTTTCCTTACTCCAAGTATCATTAGCTATTGCTGCATAATATCCTATCCCAAAACTCAATAGCTAAAAGCAAAACCATTTACTGTTAGTCATGAGCCTGCTCATTGAAGTTCATCTGGTACAGGCTGGGTCAGCGGGGCACTCTCATGTGTTTGCATCAGCTAGAAGGTCAAACGAAGACGGGCAGGTAAGAAGGTGGCTCCATTGCAACAGATCATCTCTCCTCCGCATGGTGAGTCATCCTCCAGCAGGCTAGCCTGAACCGAGAGATCACAGGGATTGAAGAGAGTGGAAGCACACAAGGCCTCTTGAGCTTAGGCTCAGAACAGGTACACAGAAACTTCGACCACATTCTATTGACCAAAACAAGTCACAGGGCCAGAACAGGGGTAAAGTCCCATCCCATGATGGGACAAGCTGCAAAAGCATTGCAAAGGGCACAGACATGGGAAAGTGAAGTGTTGGGGCCACGAATAATTTTCCATGGCTAGGCAGAAGCACAAAGGGTATCTTCAGTCAGCCCCCACCAATGGTATGTCCCAGATCCTCTTCTGGAGACCAGTTGCCTCTAGAACTACCACTAAGAAACTGCCAGTCCAGCTCTACAAGTCCTGTCCCTCAGCTGCTTCCAGCCACTCTCACCTGGGATCACGGATACTGAAGAAATCCTCCACTTCAGTTTCTCCCAAGGGTGGAGAGAACTAGGATGTGTATGTGCCTGTCCTCTCCTTCCTAGAAACCCTGGACTGTGCTAAACACATGTCCTGCTAGTGCAGGGGAATCCAGCAACTTTCCTGCCCTCAGAAATCTCAGGGGAAGAAGTGAGTCTTGTCCTAGTCTGTAGAGAGTCCCACCAGATCTCAGGGGAGATAGATGCAGCACCCCTATACGGTGAAGAGGACTCTGACAGTTTTTCAATTTCCTCTCTTTCAAAAGAACCCTCTTTCTTTTGCAGCACTCACTGCTTTGCTGGTGACAAAGATTATCAAGCCAGTTGAGCCTTCTTCAACCGTGAGGGGCCAGGGAAGCTAAAGCACTAGAACTTTACACCCTTTGTACTTGGCCTTTGGGAATTTAGCAACTTTTTTTTTT
Organism: Micronycteris hirsuta; assembly: GCA_004026765.1. NCBI lineage: Eukaryota > Metazoa > Chordata > Mammalia > Chiroptera > Phyllostomidae > Micronycteris > Micronycteris hirsuta. The sequence continues at coordinate 10,271 of PVJI01006613.1, read as the reverse complement.
TAACTGTTTTCTCTCTATATAATAATGTGGAGGTGAGGTGGTAAAAAGGTACTGGAGGAGGGTACAAGGGACAGCTTTAGGTGGGGCAGCCATAGAAGGCTCTCTGAGGTGGTGACACTAGAGCTGCGACCTGAATGCCAAGAAGGAGTCTGCTCTGCAGAGATCAGAGGAAGAGAGCAGCTAGTGCAGAGGCTCCGGGCTGGCAGAGCGGGACCCATGCAATAAACAGAGAAAGTCCTTCACAGCTGGAAAGGGGTGAACAAAAGAGGACATGGTAAGAGATAATGTTGCCCAGGTCCAGATCTTGCAGGGTCTTTGAGATCCTCATAAAAAGTTTAGATTTTATACTATAAAAATAGGAAAATATTGGAGAGTTTTGAGCAGGGGAATATGAACTGACTACTGTTTTACAAAGATCCTTCTGGCTTCCCTATGGAAAACGAGACGGCAGCAAAGAAGAGTAGAAATACAGAGACCAGTTCTGAGGCTGCTGTGTCCCGGCCAGAGGTGATGGTGGCTCCAGTGTAGAAGGAAGCGAGTAAACACATTCAAGACACAGGTTAGAGATGGACTTGACTACTTAAGGGCTGTAGGTCGGGGCCAAGGGGAGCAGAAGCACAGAATAAGCCTATATTTTAGGTACGCGAGAGACCTTAAAAATCCTTGGACCAATCAGGTTTCTATGCTTACTTTAATCAATTAAATTAAAAAGTTGATTTGTGCTTATCAAACGCTTATCTTTAGAGAACTTTTTACGTAAATGATAGACAAGCTCCTGTTTTGCAGCTTGTGTCAGAGTGCCAAGGAAGAGTATAGCCCTCCCGAGTGATCCCCTATCACATTGTGGGGGTGAGAGGGACAGGAGGTTCAGAGGGTGACCTAGAATCACATGAACTTCTCCAAGATTAAACAGACTGAAGCGACAAATTCTGCAAAGGAAACCAGATTTTTCCCACAGAAGGTACGATATTAACAGCTCTTTTGAGCCCTTGGACTTGAAGTGAAGTTGCTATAGCCCTGGATAACTCCTGTCCAGCCACCTTGGATAAACTGAGGAAAGGAGAAACGGAGACAGTGGGGAAAGATGAAGAGAATTCCAGAGAGAGAACTTAAGGAACTTCTTTGCTTTTCATGAATCATAATTATAATTATGAACACAGAGACACTTACAGATATACAGAAAGGAAAGGAAAAACTAAACATAGTATTTTAGAGTGTTTTATGGACTTGGTGAAATAAATCAAACCTAAAAATTCTATGTTGATCTAATGTTTAGGTTTGTTTTAGGCTTAAGCTCCTTGCATAAGAGGACAAAATACTATTTTTAATAATCTAGTGATATAAATCTTGAATCTGTTTTTTAAGTTATGTAAAGACCGTGTACACTCACAGAATTCCCTGACGAAGCGGGGAAGTGAACTGAGTGGCCGAGGCCTGTGTCACTGCTCCTCAACGCCGTCTTCGGTCATCCTAGGTCTCTGGCTCTGTGCAGACGACAGGGACCCCTACGAAGTATTGTTGCAATTGCTGGGAAAACAATAGTAGGACTCGATTTCCTAACATTTCTTCCTTTATTTATTAATCTCTCAATATTTTGGAGGCTGTGGATTTAGTCTGGGAAAACAAGAAGACAATAACCCTTTCATATAGCTGGTGTTTGTGTAATGTTTCAAAATATTAGGGTACACCTGAGCCTGGGGTGGCTCAGTTGGTTAGAACGTCATCCCAAAAGGTTGTGTTAGGTTCACTTCCTTGTTAGGACACATGCCTAGTTTGGTTTGATCCCTGGTCAGGGTGCAGGTGTGTGTGACCCGTGCCCCCCCGCCCCTGCAAGATCCTGGGTCCAGGCAGTAAAGGAAGCAACCAATCGATGCTTCTCTCATCATTGTTTCTCTCTCCCTTCCTCTCTCTCTAAAGCAGTGAAAAAAAGACGTCCTTGGGTAAGGATAAAAAAATTAAAAATAAAAAATAAATATTAGGGTCCTACTAGTGTTCATAGAAATAAGGCTAAATATAAAGTAAAAATTATTCACATTTCAAAATCATTTACATACACACAGAACCATAATTTTGAAATGATTTACAAACAGCAAGATGTGTTCTTTAAATGATCAGAAGTAATTCTTAGGCCTTTCTTGTGTCTTTCGTTTGAATGTCTTTCCAAGGGTGTGGTCTGCAAAGAACCGTCTGGGACGGCTGCTGCCTCTGAGACAAAGAAACTTTCCACTTGATTGAATACAGAGGGGGGTAAATAAATGAACACGATGATCTGACAATTTATATACAAATGTGTGCACTTTCAAGAGTGAAAGGAGGTCTATAAATATTTTAATAGCACAATGGTAGAGATGCGCAGTGTGATGGCCCTAGGTTTAAAGTATACGATAAACCAACAGAATATCAACAGAGGGAAGGGCCTAGTGAGGTTACCTTTATATTTCGAATTCTTTCAGGAATCATATGAGGCTCTAAGTAATTATGGAGCAATGGAAGCCCCTGATCTGGCCCTGGCCAGGTAGCTCAGTTGGTTAGACTGTTGTCCTGATATGCCAAGGTTGCGGGTTCCACTCCCAGTCAGGGCACATACGAGAATCAACCAATGAATGCATAAATAAGTGAAACAACAAATTGGCCTCTCCCCCTCTCTCTCTTGCCTCCCTCTCCCCTCCAAAAAAAATCAATTAATAAATTAAAACAAAAAAAGAAAGTCCTTGATCATTGCTGCCATATTGCAAGCTTTTATACAAGTATTGTTAATTTGCCACTTTCTCTCCAAGGCCTAAGACCGCCCCGCCCCCAGCCCCGCCCCCGGCCCAGTGCCTGTGCTACCATGCTGTGTATCTCATGGTCTAAAACAACTCTGTGGATGCTTGCAGGAGCTAATGTGTTTCTCTAAGTGCCTTTTGCTAGTGTGACTTCTGCTCTAAGGAAAAGTGAGTCTTCTGTTCAAACATCCGTTTGTTGCATATTTAAGGTAATATTATAGTTCCTAATACTATTGTCCAGTTTCTTTACGGGTTATATTGCCATCCAGGTGAGTTAATTAGTATCGCAGGTATCTTTTTGTGAAGAAAATAAAAACCTCGATCCTATGTTATGTCAAAACAATGAACTTGTTTGTGTGTGTGTGTGTCCTTCAGAGAGTGCTGAGTGGGTTGTTGGGCTGAAGGAGCCCTCATAAAGATAGGCTGTGTGCTATAAAAAAATTGGATGGCACGCGCAAAAGAGATCAAATGCTCAAATGCTATGTAATACTAAGGAGAACACATGCCCAAATTGACTTCTTATAAAAAAGGAGCATTTATAAGTTGCAGCTGACTTTGCTTAATACCTTGGTAATTTACAAGGGTGAAGCCTTTGGCTCTGTTGGAGATACAAGAGAAAATATCTTTCTTCATCAAATAATAAAGAGGTTCTAATGGCATGCCACATTATACACAGAAGAATATATACATAATATATGTGTATCTAGATACATGCATTCGAGACATATTTATTCAGTTCCTTTCACTGTTTTTATTTTTGGGGAAACAACCATTAATAGGACAGAGAAGACTCCATGCCTCTTACAATACATGAATCATGATGGAAAAATTAATTGAGGAGAAGGTAGCTACAAATATTTCCATCAATATTTCTGATTTAACCAGTTGCAGGTATGTATAAGAATTCTTCTAGGAGAGAGGAATGCATAGCAGTTTTTAACATGCCATTGCCATGTTCTAACTAGAGGATTAAATTTAATTTTTATGAATAATTATCTTTTAATGGCTTAGAAGACAAAACATCTCCTGAAAATGCTTCCTATTATGCATCCAAATTCATTTATTCAACAAATATTTAATGAGTGCTACCATGTGGCAAGCTCTGCTGTCGTCATTGAGATACAAAAGCGAACAAAATAAATTTTCTTCCCTCATGGAGCTTGTATCCCAAGGGAAGACACGGACAGTAACTGCAGAAATATGCAAATAATTACATAGTATGTCAGAAGGAGGCACATTCGATAGAAGAAAATAAAGCAAAGGAGGAAACTGCTAGGGCAGGTGCTGGGGGGAAGGCAGGGCACGGGGTACACTTTTATAAGGAGTGATCAGAGGCTTCAATGGAAAGGTAATGTTTGAACAGAAACCTGAAAAATGAAAGGGAATGAAATATAGAGACATGGGGGGAAGAACATTTCAGAAGGTAAGGAAAAGTTAGTGCGGAAGTCCTGGGTGAGGAATGGATTCAAGCTTTCATGCATCCAGCGAACACCACAAAAGACAGCGAGGCTGAAGGGGACCAAACGAGGGGAGAGAACGAGAGATGGGGTCTGAGAGACAGGGTGGCCTCTGACTGCCGCTGGGGAGTCTGCTGTTGAAGACGTGCCGGCAAGAAAAAGAGGTGTTTGTTTGAAGAATATTGGGCATTTAGAAGAAACGGCTCTATTCTATTTTGGTCTATTTATTCTATTAAATTCTTTCTAGGCTTCTTATTTCTCATCCTTGTGACGAAAATGTGTCATCTTGAGGCTATGTGTATAAGATTTCTAAAATAACTTCACTTTCCAAGAAGAATTTTTTTTTAATTTATCTTTTGGCAAATGATATAACAGCCCCTCACAAGAGTATCATTCAAAGGAGATTTTTGTGAAAAAATAAAGCAAGAACATTTATTCCAATTCTGGAAGTCATTGTACGCTTAGTAACTAGACAAGTGAACTTGATTTTCTGGCCAATCTGCTATGTGAAGGAAAACATATTCTCTCTCTCCTGTGTACGTATATAACTATGTATATGTTATATGTATGCCAATACTTTTTAAAACTCTATTTCTAGCATGTGAAGAAACTAAATCTATTTTTAGCATGTAAAGAAACTGTGTCAAATTCTATAAAATTCTTAAAAAATCTCTACTCATTGGCAGGTGGGTTATGGATTAGTGAGGAAGATATTGGATATTTTCTTACAGAGTTAAGAAAACAAGCACCAGAGAAGTAAAAACTCCAGAAGCAAAAAATATTTCTCTCTTTTACATATATTACTCTATACCCAAATCTACTACCTATATTTATGTATATATAGGTTTATAGATTTTTAATTGTCCATGGAAAGAATTTTCTTTCTGGTCTTATGATTAAAGCCTTAGGCAACGTATAGTAATCATTAAAAGCTTTGGGGTCAGATAGACCTGAGTTTGAATTCTTCTTCACCACTTTCAGGTTGAAAACCCAACCTCCATCCACATGCTTACTTCACCGAGAAACTGTAAGTATTATTTCATATAATGTAGATGGAACATTCAGAAAAGTATCTATTATGTAACTGCTCCATAAAGCATAATTACCATTTCTTAACTCCTCTCTATTAAGTTTTTATGTTCAGCCGATCACCATTTAATATTAATCCTTCAAAAGAAAGACTGTAAGTTCTATCACTTATCTGTATTCCTAATATAATTAACTAAATTGCTCATTTATTTATTCAGCCAGTACTTACTGAGCGCACGCCCTGCACCAAGCACTGTACTAGGGGATGGCGGGAGCAGTGAGAAGGATAGAACATTGCCAGTGAGCTTTTAGTCTAAATAGTATTACCTTGAATACTAAATTTAGATAAAATATCCCCTCTGTATCTAGCACAGCACCAAATGTTGAAGATATTCCAAAATAGCTATAGACTTAGTCTTGTAGAATTAGCAAAGAACCTAGAGATAATCCTATATAAACCCCTTACTTTTAAATAAAAGTCTGTGGCTAAGCTTAGCTCAATATTGAAAGGTGATGCTTCAAGTAGCATAAACAAAGCAGTTTTGTTTATCACAATGACAGATCTCTGTATCTGGCAGGTGAGCAACCGTGACACAGGACTTTATATTGTCCAATGCTCATGAGAGGCAGCGGTGGGATTGGAAGATATGGAGTTAACCAACATACAATTTAAAATAATTAAGAAGAACACGTCCAAAAGGTCAGATGAAAAAATGGAGAATTTTTAACAGACACTTAATTATATGAACAATAATAAAGTGAAAATTCTAAAAGTAAAGAAAATCCCACCAAAATAATTGAAGTTAATTCAGTAAATGAGTTTAACAATGAAGACACTGTCAAAGAGAAGATCGTTGAGACTGGAAGAAAAGTTACTAGAAATAACCACAGAGGTATAAAGACCAACAAATAGAAAATAGCAAGAAATCATCTGGGCAAAGTAAAGTATCTAACACAGATACAACTAGAGTTTGTAAAGGAGAGGTTACAGAGGTTAGGTCAGCAGTATGTTGAAAGAGCTAATGGCCAATATTTTTTCCAAAACTAATGAAAGACATACAGATTCAAGAAATGCCATAAAACCAAACAGGATAAATGCAAAGAAAACCACATCTATGAACACTCTACTAAAGCTGAAGAAAATAGAAAGCATGAGAGAGAAGAAAGACAATTTCAAAAGATCTACATAAGATTTGTACCTTACTTCTCAAGAGAAATAATGCACGACAGAGGCAAAGGAATAAAACCTTAAAAGGATTTAAAATAAAATAATGGCCAATCTAAAATCCCAACTCCCAAAATTATCTTTTAAACTGAAGAGAAAATAAAAACTTATCTAAATAACAAAAATGAGATTTCATCATCAGCACATCCTAACACAAAATGCTAAAGGAAGTTTTTTCAGACAAAAATGAATATTACCCTAGATGACAGGACAAAAACTCAGGAAAGAAGGAAACAAATTAAAAATATAAACAAGTAGGTAAAACTGAATAGATTTTGACTGACACATCAAAAGTAATATATTTTTGACTTAAAAAATGAATACATATCAAAAGGGGGAGGGGATATATGAAGTATTGAAAGATTATTGAATTGTTTGAGAGGTAAAAATATGACTAAATTTTATGAGATCCTAATAAGTTAAGTATTCATGTTGCAATCTTTAGGATATCCAATGTAAGAATAGCAAAATAATATCTAATAAATGGAATAACATAGAGGAAATAGAATTTAGAAATGCTTTATTAATCTAAAGAAGGAAATAAAAGAATAAATGATAGAGACAAATAAACAGAACCTTGATTTTTCATAGATAACATAATGGAATAGTAGAAAATTCAAAAGAATTTTTATATACTGCTAGAATTAATAAGTGAATGCAGCAATGTTCAATCACTACATAAACGTTATTTGTATTTCTATATTGGCAGCATATAATTATGTAATTAAATTTTCTTTTTAAAAATCCATTTACAGAAGCAACAAAAGCATGCAATACAAAGGGATAATTTTGATAAAGTGTATAACTTCTATACAGAGAAAAATAAAAAAAGTATAGAGGTTATCTTAAGTTCCTAAATAAATGGTGGATATACATGTATGGCGATAAATTTGCTTGTAAAGATACCAGTTTCCCAAAAATTAATCCATTTTTATGTTATTCCAATCAAAATCTCAAAGGTTATTTTTTCAGTGTGTGTCAGTCAACAAACAGATTCCAAAACGTATTATATAGAGAAATGCAAAGAACCGAAGCAATCGTGAAGAAGAGGACGGAAGCTGGACTTACACTTCCAAATATTGATTTATTATAAAACTACAGTAATTAAGATTGTGTGGTATGAGTGTAAAGATAGGTAAGTAGGCCAGAATAGAGGGTCTAGAGACAAACCCACATATATATGATTTATGTCAAAAGTGGAATGCAGGGGGGTAGAAAAAGGAGCGCATCCAAACATGTTTTCAGTAAATGGTGAGGAGGTAACTCCTACATGACAACATTTTTTTTTAAATTCATTCCCAGCTGGATTATTGTTCTAATTATAAACATAAAAAATAAACTTTCAAAGATAATGTAGCATAATATGTTCACTACTTGATGATAAGCAAACATTTTAAATAGAACACACACAAATTATTCTAATTTTAAAAAATTAGTAAACTTTGCTATATATTTAATGTAACTTTTCAGGTTTAAATTTTATCTTTCAGATTTGATTCTCTGTATATTTACTACTCAGTGCTTTGCACAAAAGATATATTGTTAAAATTGTTGTTGAGTGTTATTTAATCCTTTGCTTTTATTTAATGACCCTTTCTTTTGACTGTAACTTTTCCATAATTCACAAAATATTTTAAACATGTTACAAACTTGTTAAAGCCCAGAGAGTGATGCTCCATTTCCTGTCATCTTTGCAACAGTATTCTGAAATAAATTTAAAAGTAACTCCCTCTTATGGTCCTTATGTATAAACCATAGATAAAATAATTTTAGAGTTTGAAAGACTTGAATGAATGGATTGCACTGCCTGATACCTGCAATAAAGAAAACTAGATCTCTAAAACACTCACTTCAGTTCCCACAATCACTAACACTTAATGTCATGGCCAAGGGAGAAGCCAGGGCTTTCACTCCCAGAACAGTACTTTCTGTCTTTCTTTTAGCCATAATAAATATGTCTAAGTACCTCATGAGTAGTTGGAAAAGAGAAAAATAATGCCTGATACTTCCACTATTCTGACATAATCTTATTTTTCAATGTATATTTATTATAAATAATGGCATAAATACAATCTTAAAATGGCTTCTTTTTTCTTTAAGTATGAAAAACCATTTTGTCCTGGTTCTAATAACTTTTATTTATAGTACCTGAATAATATGCCAATAATTAGGAGTAGTTACTCATTCTCCTACTTTGGAATGTTTAGGTGGTCTCCTCTTTTTTACTGCTAAAAATCATAATGAATATATTTGTGAATCTAGAATTTTCCATATTTGAGGTTACTTTCTTAAGTTATGGTCCCCATATTTCTATCTTCTTATGACTCAATACATGCTGCTAAATTACTAAAAAGCTTATAATATTGCTATTTCAGTAGTGAGAAAGGGTCTTTTTATTTATATAAATCATTTATGTGATTTATCTCTAATTACTGAAAATAATCACTTCCACATGTTTTCATTTTTCCTCCTTTGTAAATTTTCTGTATATATGATTTCCATGCAAATATATACCTTCATGTTTTTTTTGCCCTATGTATTATTTATCAATATTGGATATTGATATTTAATATCAATTGCATTACTATCCTATAGAGTAGGGTATTATCTGTATCTGTTATACAATATTTGCTGAAAAATTTTCCTGTTTTTTTCTTTAGCCTCTACTACTATTTCCATTATAGATAATGTAGTTATAAAGAAGTATAATCTTTACTAAATTTACCTAGAAGAAAATGCAACTAACCCCTCTTAAAGCTAGTAGATTTCCATCTTTTTCTTATTTTAGATAATGATCTAAAGGTATTTTTTAGTGTTTCTTTTCATTGTTAAAATATTATTCTCCAGTTGTGTCATAGTTGTACTTACAGGGTTCAAAGCCACTCTTATTTTATATTTTTGCTATATTATTTTTATATTATGATACTTAGTTATGTTTTATGTTTTAACATCACGAAGAGATCCCAGGCAAATGTCTATGGATAAATTAACTGGCCCCTAGCTAGCAGCAATGGTATGAATTTACATTCAAAGCCAATTCACTTATATATGTATCAGGCTTGCAAAGTTACACACACTACAAGCTGGATGTGCATGTTATGTGGCTTCTTTATTTTTCTATAACTGATCTAATCTTCATGACCTAACCCACTCACTCACTAGGAAGTAGGGCTGAAATAAACATTGAATTTAACCTAATTTGTCTCAAATACTTGTCCAACCAATTATCGGTACAGATTATTCGTATAATTCTGAAGTAATCCTGCAACACTGTCTCATTCCCCTTCCTCTATTTCTTTCCAAGATGGCATTTGATGTGTGGGGAAAAAATGTAAACTGCCTCATGGCACTGGGGAAGAGAGGGCGCGCTGGCCTCACGCTCACCTTTGGATCTGCACTGATTAACCAACCGCTGAAATCTGGTTGTCATTTGTTGGTGGTGATAGTAGAACATTTTTTAAAACCAGTACCGTATGGGCACCTATGAATATCCACACTGGCTATAAACAACCAGGTCTGTCATATTATGCGTACTGGATGAATCACTGATCTGCACCTGCTGCTAGTGTCTGATGCCGATAAATCCCTTGTCTGTCCCATCTCAGCTTAGTCAGGATCCACTGGCTTCTTCCAGCTGACTATGTCTCTCCAGTCTGCTACTGCAGATCCCTGTCCAGCCTTTGACTCCGTGCACAACCCCCTGGATAAAGGGGGTGGACTTCCCACTGCATCATAACTTCTTCCTTTCAAAGAAGACACCTTCCTCCTCTGTCCCTTTGCCTAGAACTATAATGT